>SRMA01025039.1:185904-228815 GCA_007224835.1 Danionella cerebrum | reverse complement strand
TCAACGGTGAGTTCAGGTGTACCGTCATACTAGGTCATTAGGTCAACTTTGTGCAGAATAAACAAATCTGGGTCCCTTTCTTTGAAATTGTATTATCTGCAAAGTTCAGCCTCAAAAAGGTTGAGGTTTCAATTTGTTTTTTTTGTTTTTTTTTAAGATTTAAAAGCTCACACCCAGATTTTTATTAGCAGAATTAATTCTGGCAATTGTAAAAAGTATCACTGGTCTCGCTATTTATTTTATTTAAAAAAAAAAAAAAAAGAATATATATATAAATAGAGAGAGAGAGAGTTCTCTCACACCCTTTTTTACCACCCCTCCCTCTCTCTTTCTTTTCCTCTGCTTGTTTCTGGTCTTTATGCTCTGTCATTCACATTTCATTTCATTTCAAATAAAATGTGTGTCACTAAATCATTGATATGCTATTGGTAAGCTTCTGAGCTGGGTTGCCAGATTGAACAGTCTTTTTCTCGTTGTAGCAAATATGGGGAATGTTGGATAAAAAAAAAATCAAGGGATAATCAACGGTGAGCAGGGGTTTCAGGTGTACCGTCATACTATCAATCAGTCGTTTTTAGGGAGCATTTTCAAACTGTAGTGGTATATAGCGGTGTGCTCTTTTGCTGCTGTAGTCCTCAAGGTTCCATGTGTTCAGAGGTTCTCTTCTGCATACCTCGATTGTAACCAGTGATTGTTTGAGTTAGCGTTGGATATTTTCTCTTTTAGGACCATTTTCTGTAAACCCTAGAGTTGGTTGTGCATGGGAGTCCCAGTAGATCAGTGCTGTCTGAAACACCCACGTTCAAAATCACCTTTTTCCCCAATTCTAATGCCCAGTTTGAACTGCAGCAGATCGTCTGGACCATGTCTACACGCTTGTTAAAGAGAAGATAAACAGGTGTACCTAATAAAGTGGCCGGTTTTGTCATTTTCGCTGTAGTTTTACTCGAGTATCCAAAACGTTTACTCAGTAAATTTAACCAACAGTAAGTCAAATGGTTAAAAACACACAATCCTGCAATGAAATGCAATGTTTTAAAAGAGATATTAAGTAAAAAAAGTTGTAATTATCACATTCAACAATCCCAACTAGCGAGACTTAAACATTGACACGTTTCATCTGAATATTATGGCATTAAGTCAATCCAAGGTTGAGAGAATCTCAGCATGATGCATCCCGTATGCAATGTAAACACTGTTAACCTTTCCCTTTCTCTGCGTGTCGCAACCCCCATTCGATTCTTCATCGTTCAACACTTCTCATTACATCCAACAAGCACATACACGTCCCACGAAGACTAAAAAAATGGAAACTTTGTGGTTAATTACACCAGATAATTTAATTTTGATTAATAATTAACATCCCTTTTCCTAACTAAATATTCATAATTAATCAACAAATCATAAAGAGAGGGAGACGACTAATTAGCTCCCAGACCCAAACCTGACCACTTAATCCATATCGTGGAGTTGACACTGCTAATTGTGGGAGTAATCAATGCAGGGCCCGCTGGGATTTGATGAAGGAGTTTGTAAATGGGAGGGAGCATAAGCCTCCTCCGAGCCTCACTGATGGCTCCATTTGTTACTATGGGGAAAGTGTTGTCACGGTGACAACATGGAAATGATGTCACAGGGAGAGGAAGCAGTTTTGCTGATTGTTTAGAATGGTTCAAGGACAAGTTATGGAGCTAGAGATGTGCCTAAACAATTTGAATTTAAATATTTGAAAAATTTCATTTGAAAAATTTATAGTAAAGCTGAATATCATATGCTATTATTATTTTTTTTAATTTTGAATCTTGTAACTTGAATAGTAAACATCTGAACTTTAAGACAGCTGAGTTTTCTTTAGGCCAATCATATTTTTAAATTTCAAGATGAAAAAAAATTGGAAAAAAAAAATCTATATTTTAAAATTCAAACCTCAAAATTCGGTTTGTGAAATTCAGGTTGTGTAAATATTTTCCAGAAAGTAGGTCAGGGGTCATCAACAGGGAAGAGTATACGACCACCGCACGGTCAATGAAGCTTTTTGGCCAATTCTCATCACCATGAATCAGTGAGCGCTTCTTAAAAAATTCTAATCGTTTTGCTCCATATAAATTTGCATATAAAAAATGTTTTCCCACTACTAGTGGCACAATAAGATGGAGTTTAAATAGCTTGATTACCAGATATCTACTCTATTTGTCATAATCTTTCTTTCTATTTAAATGTTTAAAAAGTAAGATTAAAGTGATGCTGTGCTCACTTTGGATCAGTTGCTTAACAAAGACACAACTCTCCCCAACTCCACTGATCTTTTGTCACCAGTAATTCGTTTACTTTCAGGAGGAAAAGTTGTTTTACGATTGACTGCTTCAACTAATTTTCAAAGACTTCAGAAACACCATTCTACAGGCCGCCAAAACTCAAAGAAAGGAGAAGCAAATGGATTGCTGCAATTCAAAGAAGTAGTTTGAAATTGGCATTTTGCGTACGGTAAGCAATGCCGGTTCTACGCTGAATTACTCCCCGTGCGAGACCCTCTCGTTTTGGCACTTTTCATTAATTATCCTCGCCCCGCGGTCGACTAACTTACTCACCTTGTTTTCTGTTCCCTATTTTTATTTGGCCATTTCACACAAAATTAACAAAGCACAGGCATGAATTCTGTGAGTTGCTCTGCGATGAACTGGCGACCTGTCCAGGTTGTACCCCCCAAACTCTTGCCCGAAGTGAGCTGGCACCAGCAGACCCCAGTGACCCCGAAAGGCAATAAGTATATAAGAAGAAGAATGAATAAATATAAAGTAAATCCCCCCTCCCCCTCCCCACCCATCTTTCCCATTAATCCGCTTCATTTCAGAGAGACCCGCTTGTCCTCAGCTGGTTGGAATCTGTGCACCTGCAGGGGGCGCTCTGAAATAAAAACGAAAAAAGAGGGTGCCCCCCACAGACAGCCGCCTGCACAGACGTTACCTTTAAACTGCTACTGGGTAAGACAAACTTTTTACCAATCACCATATTCCCTAAACGCAAAATAAATGTTTGTCATCTAAAACTAAAATTAATAAGTAAAGTCAATAATAACGAATGCTTTTGTATATAGTTGTGTAACATGAAAAAAAGACAGCGCCAATCAAACGGTGACTAAAGCAGTCTGCAGGGTTGTTTTTTTTTCTTACTGGATCATGTATATGTAGATTTAAATGATGTCATTGGTGCTTCACCGTATGTCACTGACTCCACCGTTTCAATTTCCCTCTTCAACATATTTCTGTTTCGCTGAGAGTTTCCTCTTTTTATACCGAAGAGAATTTATTTGATGTTAACATATTGAAATAAAGGAACATATATTCCCTCTGTATTCTCCGTCTTGTGTGAGGAAGTGCTAAACAATTGAACAATTTTCGGACAAGAAAAAAAAAACACTTTTCTTCGGAGCGTAAAGTGGAAATGTAGTAGTTTCGAGCAACCTTTTCAGCAAAAGGGATTGGCTGGTGTGTTCTTTTGGATATTTATGAACTGTGTTTTGCCTTTTGTTCATTGACACAGATTTAGATAAATGTGTGAACAACGTTTGAGAGAAATATGCCATTCACTAAAAATTCTCAATCTTTAAATTAAGCTTAATTCCATTCTGTAAAGAGCTTTGAAATGTTTCTCACCTCTCATTAAACATTCAACACTCATTCAAGGTGAAACGCGTCTTTGACACTTCCAGGTGCATTCAGAAATGTTAAAACATTCATGTTTGAAAACTAAATTAAATGCAAAAGTATTCATATGGATTTTAAGATTTATTTGAGTATTTCGCTTATATTTAGTCAGATTTTTCACTACAATAAAAATACATGATATAAAGTGTATCTCTGAATATAAATCTTGACATAAGGCTGACTTGGGAACTGTAGATTTCAGGCCAGTTCTGTGAGGGTAATGCCCTTGAGTGCAGCACTTAACCCCATGCGGCTTCATGGAGTCTGGCCCTGCAATTAGAGCATGGCAAGTGGCTTTGGACAAACAGTGTTTGGTTAAATAACAAGTGACTGATTAGAGCTTACATTGTTAATTAGTACACTTAACTATTCTGTTCATCAGAGAATTTAGTCTGCCTGATGACATGATGTAACCATTGCTTGAAACACAATCAGCCGTGTCATCACACACTTTGTAGCGTCTGTCCATCTTATATTTAACTGTACCTCAATCCGTGGAGAATGTTTTCAGATGGAACTAATGAAATGCTCCTCGATGAACCTCCTCAGATCTCTGGATTTAGGTAGGAATGACGCATTCCACCATTAGTTTAATTTTTTTTATTTCAAATATAATGTAGGTCTCAAAAACGTGATTCGTTTTGATGCTTTTCATTTTAAACAAACATTTTTGAGTTATGACACATGATTTTCAAGTTAATTCAAATGAAAATGTGGGAAAATTTGCAATCGTCTTTCAGTTTCATTTTACAGAGCCCAACACAGTGTGGTGAAAAGAAGGGATAACCCTTGAAAGTATAAGACCTGTGATATGGCTTGTGTTTTTCAAAGTTCAAGCACAAAAATTCACGATGCCACAAAAAGTGCTTGGAACAGTGGTTTATGAGATGTTTGCCGAGATTTTCACAGTATTTTGACCTTCAGTCTTTGCCTTTTGGAGGGATTTGGGAATTTTGATTTTGTTTTTGTAATAAAATATAGAATCTGTTCATTCTCAATTTGTGCTGTAAAAAAATTAAAAAAATTAATACTTTTTAATTAATTAATTTTGATATTAATAATTTTTTTTAACAATGTTAGGTGTGCTGTGGAATTGTTGTGTATTGAAAAAAAAAGCTGGGGTTGTACTAAAAAAAACTTTTTAACAGTTTAAAAAAATAACAGTTTTAAAGGTAATTATATTTTTGTGACAAACATTTTTTTGTGGAAAAGCCTGAAAGGAAGGTTAAAGCTGGTCAATCTACACATGGTATTGTAACAGGAGAACGAAATTAATTTTCCAAGTTTTATTGTGTTTAAGTAGATGTATTATTTTCTACTATATCAAAAACTGAAAAAAAACAAAAACGTTTAATTTCCTTGTTCCATCCCCACAACTTGAAAACGTATTTCCAAATCATTCCCATTATTATGTCACTGACGTTCATTAGCGACTGAATTTGTCCTTGAGGCAGCATTCCTTCTTGAATTTTTTCATATTTCCCTCACACACCTTTCTTTTTGTGTCAATTCATTCTTAATTGGACGTTTTGTCACCAAACAAGATTTATTACATGGGCTCGAGTGGAAGGGAATAGCGCTGAAATTAGAATAAGGTTCCTTTAGAGACTTGGGCTCGTCCACTGAGGTTTCTGACCTTGCGGGTCTTTCCCCTGTCGTTGGGTGAGGGGGTTGGGGAAGAAGAGTCTCCTTCTCCTTGTGATGGAGAAAAGGAGTTTATGGCAGTGGGGAGCATTCGGAGAGAGAAGCGGAAAGAGTTGAGGGGCTCTTGGGATGCTTCACCAGTGACCTGAATACCCAGACTAAAGCTTTATCTACATGTCACCTCCAAAGCCTGCGATTCTGACACTGCTCTCTCACAGTACATACATAGACATTTTTAAATCGTGGAGAGGCGGAGTTTGATGTTAGAGAGGGCGGAGTTATCTACAACTCTAATTCCTTTCTGTTTTTCTGCCGTTTCCGTGTCTTAAATGGAAAGTCCATCCATCCATCCATCCATCCATCCATTCATCCACCAATGCATCAATCCATCCATCCATCCATCCTTCCATCCATCCATCAATCCATCCATCTAACCATGTAGTAATCCATCCTTCCGTGCATCCACTCATCCATGCATCAATCCATCCATCCATCCATCCATCCATCCATCCATCCATCCATCCACACATCAATCCATCCTTCCGTGCATCCACCATTTTTATTTTTAAATATTATTATTATAGTTTCCAGAATATTTTGAATTGTGCTAATTGTGGCACTTTCCATTTTCAATTGAAAAAAGGAGCTCATGAATAAATTTTATTATAGTATACACACGACTCATACAAAATAACAAAATGTTCCTTTCATACAGATAAAAAAAGAAAAGATTTGTCTCATTAATTCATATGAAGCTTTGTTAAAGTGCTCTGTTCATACACAGCTCTCACAGCTGTGATTTGGTGCATTTGGTCGGGAAAGGGGAATAAACTGATTTATTATATATATATTTTTGTCATTTTGGGGCCCTTTCTCACTACACTTAATTCTTTGGTTGAAATGGATGCACATGAAACCATGTGACAAAAAGCAGCTTTTCAATTGGTCACGACTAACACTCTTTCTCAGTGAACACTGGGCTTCCATATCTTAAATAAAAACGACGGATTGTGTGAACATTGTCGTGAGCTTAGCTATCCAGCTAAAGGATTCCTAAACAAAACTTTTCTTGCACTTTACACAACAAACTGTGACACATCTCAGACACAGATGTTTTCCATCTCCATCACCATCCTGTCAAGACGATCACATTCACTTCACCAGAATGACTGTCTCTCGTCTGGCTGCACATATCCTGTTTGCCAAGTGCGGAGCTCGTTTTTTCATTCTCCTCTCTCCATGCAAACGACTGCGGAGGCAAAGCTGGCAGGTGTCGCTCCAGATGTTTCTCCCACACTGATGTCATTTAGAGCCAGCTGTTGAGGGAGAGGTGTCTCTACTCCCCTGTCCGTCAGCGTATGTGGAGGGGAGAGTTGGGGGTGGGTTGGGGGTGAGGAGGCTAATTTCTTTAATTGATTGTAAGTACAGCATGACAGGTCTCCTGATGCGGATGTACAAGCATGGACCCGGCACTTAAAACTCAGCCACCAGGGAGGCCATTGATCCAGCTCATCGATCCTCACTCTTTGCATCAGACTCTTGAAGTTCTTGAACTGTTCTAATGGAGAGAAACACTCCCATATGCCTGATATAACATAACTCCCGGCACCACGTTCCATCCAGAGGAGTGCTTAGAATATTGAATTTTGGGGAATTTGGGGTAACTTACAGGTAATGACTGAGACCATTATCCTCAATCTCCATCTTTAACAATAAATGCTATAAAGAGAAAAACAAATGAAAGTATTTTGGAGAGTTATTATGACAAACTTAGATTTATACATGGCAGAAACCATTTTCTCTTTTGAAATTGCTTATTTATTTTATATAGTTTCTGTATTGTTTTTACTTTTTACTAGTTATTATCAAGTTGACATTATCTTCATAAATTAAGAAAGCAACGTTTATTATGATGGATAGCTGTTTTGTTAGGGGTGTCCCATTTCTAATGGGTATAATTCCAGCCCTTTCCTTCTCCACTCAAGAGATGTTTTTAGTAGGTAGAGAAATTGGTAGGCAGTAGGAGTGTAACAATATATTGTGGCACAATATATCTCAAAACAAAATTGTGGTGTTACAGAGATAAATCGTCTTGGAGCTGAAGTGCATTTGATGGTGATTCTAGTTACTTCTGAAGCTTCTTTACCTTGTCTTCTTGTTTTATGTAATATTTACCTCGTGTTTAATTATTCATTACACATATTTCAAGTTAGTCACAGGAAAAAAATTGTAAAACAAAGAAATGGCTAAATGAAAATGTTACTGCTGCCCCCTTGTGGGTGGATATGATAGTAAAGGTTTAAAACAAATCAAACTAGACCCTAGCTTTCTTCGCTTTGCATAACAAAATATGTAACGTTTGTCTTCCCAATGTTGGTTTTTATATACATATCTATGCAATCCCCCCTTTGTGATGATGGAGGCAAGAAACCAAAATCTCCAAGTGTCGATATATATATAGTTTATAGACCGATATAGTGTCCTGTTTGTAGAGGTCACTAATGTTTTGCTGTCTGTCTCAGAGATCTCCAAACTTTATGTAGCTTTTTCAGCTCAAGAACAGTGCTTCATGCAATGTTCCAGGAGAACGGTATTGTCTGGCGACAATGGGTTATGATGAGGGGTTGTTCTTCAGGAGCTGGGATTGACCCTTTATTTCTGGTCCAAAGAACCGTGATTGTTTTTGCATATGAACAGAATTTGGGTAATTCCATTTATCCAACCGTGTCAGATCAGGGCCCTTCCATTTCCGTCATAAGCTTGTAGACAAAGATTTGAGGCTGTTTTACCTGGAAAATATGGGATGCAGCCATATGGATTAGGAATAGGATGTCACTCAAGTTCATGTTTGGTGTCTGGGCTAGCAGATTAATCTGCTGAGCAAATGTTGTCTTTCTTTAAGACCAAATGTCTTGTTCTTGACTTTCAAAGGTTGCAAAAAAGTGGCTGTTCTGCAGCTTTAGTTTATTTCAATCAAGGTTGCTCCTGTTTGCACGTCTGTGTGTGTAGCAATGCATTCCCAGTAGTTCTCCTCCATCACACTTTACCAATGTTCACGTCTTAATGAACATCAGATTACCACACATAATCACCTTGCCGTCACTCTGATGGAACCTAATGGCAGCCGTGTCTTCCAGAAGGTTCCATATTAAGCAGGGTTTGATATTTCCAATTGTTCCCCCAAGCCTTGATAACGCTAACCCTTCTAATGAAGCTATTGTGGTGCTGTCCAGAGCCATTGTTTACTCCAGGTCTCATCATCTCATCTGCATGGCATCCTTCTTCATGATCTTCTCCGTGTCTGTCACATCCGGCAGATCATGGTTTGCTTTGGGTTGTTAATGCACCCTAAATGGATGTAAAGAGACATTCAAATTTACAGGCTGCGCTGCTCTTTGAATTCATGGGTGGAAGTGCCGGCAGCAGTATATCTACTTGAGGCAAATGTCATCTTGAATGGAACCACGGTTTAATTTAATAGCAATTAACAGTAAACAATAGTGAGGTGACCACTCGTAAATTAACAAATGGGCCACTGGAGTAGGAACCAAAACATCTGACTATACAATCTATACTGGAATTCCCTGTTAATTAATGACAACAAGCTGGTTACATGGAACATGGGAGGTTTAATGACCGTTAATTATTTTGTTTGCTTGTTTTTTCATTATTCGGTAAACATAGTTGTATAAAAACGTGTAAAGTGATAACATCTCACTTTTTCTCTAAGCACACAATTGTCGAAAGTGTACGAGATTAGAAGAAGGCTTTTCGGAAGGAAAATAAGACCAGGAAAGTTTATTCTCCGGTGTTGGTGAAACGATATTGACAGAGGGTATGCATTGATGTCACTGGGTGAAACTAAATGGCAAAACAAAAAGAAAAATGGCTGGGTTTAATATGGAAAAGTGCAGAAACTTGAGTTATTCTGATTATTATGTTTTTTTTTTTAAAAGCATGAACCAACCTGCTTTCCATGGACATAGAGAATTGGCCAGAAATTGGATCTCCTGACAATTTCAACACCAGAAAAGTATGCAAAGGGGCACAAAAGCCCTGATAGCTGGACATTAGAGTAGGATTTGTTGGGGACAAAACATCTATGGACATATCAGGATTGGTGTAATCTACTGTCCTTTTATGTTCTGTCCCTTGTTGTTTTCTCTTTCTCTCTCTTCCCCTCTGCTTTCTATGCCTCTTTTCTTTTTCTCTTAACGTTTTCTCACTATGGCACTTTCCGTTCTGCTTTCCATCTGGTCATCCGACGTCTCTTGTTTGGTCTCTCTAGTGTTGTTTTACTTCGCTTTTGTTCTTCATGTCACTTCACAGGAGTTTGGGTAGGGTTTCCTCTGGGATTTTCTCTGCAAACTGTCCAGGGTGTACACCCGCAGACGTGGACTAGAGATTGGTACGAGCTGACCCCATGACCCCGACAGGGAATAAGCAGATACAAAGATAAATGAGAAAGTCTGTTCCTAAGTGTAGTTTTTTTTTTTCAGTTTTACAGTACGTTTGCCTTTTCTTGTCTAGTTTTCCCCATCGTGGGTGTTTTCTGTTCACCTGCTTTTTTCTGGGAAAATTATTCCTGTTCACCTCAGCTCTTGCAGTTATCAATTCCATATTGCAACAATCCATTTTGTTCTCATTTCTTTGGATTTCAGCAGACTGTCTTTGAAAAAAGACTTTAAAAATCGGTTTGTGTAGTCAATCACACCAAATATTTTCTGAATTTTTAGAGATTAAGCAAATACACTAATCCGCTAGTAAATGAATAGGATTTTTGACACTTCTCTAAGAAGTATCTGGATTGGAGCCTCGACTCAGGACAACAGGAAAACAGGTGAGTAGCACATGAGAGGATACTATCATCCAGAGTTTGTGGAGTTGTTTGGAGCTTGCCACGAAGTAGATATGAAGTAAACAGGAAGTAGACCGTAGAGTGGCACGTGTTTATCAGGAAATGCAGCCAGTGAAACCATGACAATTAATAGGGACAATATTAGTAACTCAAGCTTAAAAATGAATTATTACGTTTTCAGGGTAGCAACCATGGTTAAAAAAATGGGTTATACAGCTTACCTTCACTTATATCCTAATAAACTCTAATATAATGCAGACAATGGCAGATAACTCGTTTTCAAAAGATGGACCCTCCTCTTAAGGGTACATACTTGTATCTAGGACTATCCACAGTTTCAAAAGCAACTGGGCCAGTGACAGCTCTCTCTAGCTTTATGTTCGTAGAGTGTATAATGTTCTATATCAGTGTCCAAATTCTTGAAGAGTGAGGCATGATTACACGTCGTTTTATTGTTTGAACACTGAGAATTCAAGGAAGGGTATAGACAGAGATCTCAAGTGCTGCCAGACGCTTTAAGCCATAGACAGATGTGTTGAGAAGTTCTTTGATGTCACAGTTTTTCAGGAAGGAGATTTCAGCTGTTGTCTGAGCTTCAAGGGAAATGCAACTGTTCTTTTCCCTCTCAACTGGAGATGGCATCTCTGTAAAGTGCCCTCTTTAACAATCAGAATTCACCATTTACTTCGTATCCACCATCAGACACCAGTTTAAGTTGTTTTATAGATATGCACAGCATGACTGCTCAGCTCTCAGGGGACATAAGAAAATCTGTATTTTCCCTCTCTATATCCATAGCCAATTAGCATTATGCTACCATAACAATCGCGTATTGTCAAAATTGAGCGGAACATTGCTGAGGCTTTCTTCTGAGCAAAACAAATTTGAGGTTTACCATAATCTTCCCCTCAGTGGGTTTCTCTAACCATTTGTTTCTTTTGAGCAGACTGAGGGGCTAGATAAGTAAATAGATAAGATAGGAGATGTTAAATGAGGGCTGAGAAGCAGAAACACAGCTATAGCGATAGCACAGAAAAACTCAGAGAGTGATTAAAAGGCCTCGAGCTGCACTGCTGGCTGCATCTGTGCACCTTCAGCTCAGACATGCTCTATTTTCTTTAATCGTACAAGAAACACAGGAAACACTGAGATGCTCAGATCAAACTCCACATCGGGTTTCGAAAAGCGTTAGATGAAATCTTAATTCAGATGAATTGGAACGTTTCTATGTTTAGTTTTTGCCGCTCTGCTGATATGTGTAACAAAACCGGGGCGGGGGTAGGTAAAGTAGTTCAAACACAATACGATACATACATTAATATTACATCA
This sequence comes from Danionella cerebrum, assembly GCA_007224835.1. Taxonomy (NCBI): domain Eukaryota; kingdom Metazoa; phylum Chordata; class Actinopteri; order Cypriniformes; family Danionidae; genus Danionella; species Danionella cerebrum. Next base: position 217,280 of record SRMA01025039.1, on the reverse strand, counting down.
ATACAACTGTGATCTTTTTTTAGTTTCATTCAAATGAAATAAAAGTTCTGCTGATCATTTGTGCTTATGTGTAATTTAATTTTACCCTGATTTTTTTTTTTTATTCCAGAGTTTTGTTTTATGCTTACAGCACTTTGTGAGCTTTCTCTCCGAATGGTGCTATTTAAATAAAGTTGCATTTAAAAAGAAATAGATATTAAACTGATATATATATTTGGAAAGGTTTACAAAAATCTCTCATAACTTGAAGTTTAAACTGTCAAAATAAAACAACCCTTAAAATAAAACTTAAGACCATAAAGCTAACTCCTGGGTTATCGGAGTGTCTGATATCATCCATCCTCTAGGGGGCAGCGCTAAAGTTTGTGCTCTAAGAGTATGTAACATTAGTGAGGAACCTGAATGAGGAAGAGAGGTTGTTTTATCAATAGTTAAACAATCTTTCTATTGTTTATGAAATATAAATGTTTGCTGTTGTTTCTCAAGCTTGTTTGCCTAAAGTATAGCAGCTCCTAGATTATATCAAATTCTATAACCTCAAAACATCTTTGCCAAAACTTAGCAACTAGAAAAAAATGTGTTTCTAAAAACAAATATCTGTTTTGTTTTGATACCTGTCTCTTAAATATACTCAGTTCATGTGTTTTGCATGAGTAAAATATGTTATAATTTGAATTATTTTATCTCGTTTAGAAATTTCTTTGTAGTGAAGAAAAAAATTCAAAATTTCCAAAACTACAATTTTCTAAACAATGATAAGTACCTTAGTGGTTCAGTAAAGCCACGGACAACCCACTGACCAGATTTGTAATGTTCTACACTACAGCATCTTGCTGTTTCAATTAAAAGTTTTTTTTTATACTTTTTCTCATGACTAATTATCTAACAGCTATACCAAACCAACAGGTGACAGTCGATTTCTGCCGTTTTTAACATTCGTATTCAACATTGACCTTGCAAAACTTGTGCCACCCCATTTCTGTTGTCCAGGGTGATGTACAATATATTTGCACTATACAATATGCTAAAATACAGTAGAACAAATGGATAAAACAGTATAAGATTATAGTCACAATAGTTAGATTTGTATCAGAGTGATTTTGCCATAATTAGTACCTTGGCCATATTTTTAACAGACAAATGATGTTACGTGTAAACATTTATGTGTGGACGAACACTGTAACTTCACAGAAAAATTCCTGTTTTGGGATTTTTTTTAAGCCTCAGAGGTGTAGCTTTACAATGCAGAAATGCTGAAACACCACTGTGCTTCACTTAGCTGATACACTGAAAACTCACCAGTCTAAATGTTTTTACTCCTGGAATGAACACCAAAGTATCAAGACAATTATATTTACTTTAAGATAACACACGTTATTTTGGGAAAAAAAAATCAGATTCTTTTCACAATACGTCTCACAGCACTCACATCACAAAATTTTCCAAACAATATAAAAAAAATGAAATGCACCATAAATCTATTTTACAGCAGTGGAAAATGCCCTCCTCGTGATAAATTCACTTCATGACATGATTCTGAAGATGCCATCCACCTCTAATCTTTTTATTAGAAATCACCGGCTGTTTGTAATGAAAACACTGGCAGCTTACGATAATCACTGCAACCAATCTCTGCTTCTGCTTCATCTGGCTGAATGATGTCCTAAACAAGAACACATTCAATACATAATTTCTACACATGATGGAAACTAGCCTCGGGCTCCAGGATCCTGCAGAATAAAATCCACCAATTTTGAATAGAATGCTCATAATAAAGGATCCTCTGTTCCAAACTGTGTTTACCACGTAGTGTGCAAAAGAAAACAATCTACATGTAACTTTATGGTGAATCTTTCAAAAGTAATATTTTAAATCTAGATATTGTTTGTTTTCTATGAAGTTGAGCCATTTTAACATGGGTGTCAATGGGAAGCCTCAAGTGGAGGGTTGATGAACTGCAGTTTGTAATTTTCTTTTACGCATCCGGAGGGTTCTCTTGTGCAGAACATTATAATAACTTGTTCATGTGGGCATGATCTTAATCAGAGCTAAGTTTGGTTGCTTGGTAAACTCGCTGATTGGTTGATTTGATTTGTGTTACAAGTTCTACAAAGATGTCAAGAACAGGAACGTGTAGCACTTGGTGAAATCAGATTCGGTGTGTTACTTGGAGAATTACTTATAGACTTGCTGTGTTTTACTCAGATACGAGCTGAAGATGAAGCGTGTGACACCGGCGAGGGAGAGAGAGGGATGACACCTTGACAGAATTAACACACGACCAGGCCCCTGCATGTGTCCCCTACTCCCCCTCACCGGTCTGCCTCGACACTGAAAATCTTTATCTGTTATATGATGCATGAAAACACACTGTCTTGTTTTAGAACTGTATGCGACCCCTGACCTTCCCGGCACAGATGCAATGTGACCCCTCCGTCGCCATCCATTTCTGTGGCTGAGCAGATTCTATGAATTTTTATTAACATCTCTCTCTCTTTCGTTTTTTTTTTGGTCAGCATCTCTTGACTCGTGACTTGAGCTTGAAACAAATTGCTTGACACTCTGAAAACAAAGCTCTTGAAGATCCTAGAGATAAGCCTGTTTTCTCGCTAGACTTTTATGGTGGGATTTTAGTTACAGCAATAGAAAAAATAAACAACAGAATAAATGTAATTAAAATATTTCTATATAGATACATTCTTTTCTTTTTTAATTATATACAAGGAAAAAGTTTATCGTAATTTTTGAAGAGCTCAATTATTTTGGAGAAGAAATTCGCTTTTCTTTGGAACAAATAATCTTGATTTGTGACTAAATTTACCCAATAGTTTATGAATAGGCACGCTTGGATAAGCACCAGTGACCCCAAGGGACACATTTTAAACAGTAAATGCTAATATGTCTTTTGTTTTGATTTTAATTTTCAAAAATGAAAAGAAAGTTAATTGATTTTCTATTAAAGAGCCCAGATTATCATTTTGAAAAGTTTACTGAAGTCTCCAACAACAGGTTGAAATGCATCCTGCGTATGAAAAAAAAGTATTTTTACCAGACTTAGTAAATTTTAGGAATTGTTTGTACGAAACTCCTTCTTTACGTGACACAACCTGCGATGATTGGTAGTTTGAGCCGTCTGCTCTCATTGGATACTGCGTTTCACGTGGATCCCCGAACCATTGTGTGCGTTATGAGCCCGCCCACAAAACAGCGTCGGCAAAATAGAAACAATTCACTAAATAAATCGACTAAATTATAACAGAATGCTCTCTAATCTACTCTAAAAACGTACATTTGCTTCCTATTGAGTGATTAAAAAAGCTCACGAACCTGACCTCGCAGATCTGGTGGCTCAAGATTTATCACTTGCATCGATATTGCAGGCCAAAGCTCCCCCCAATCGAATCCCATTCAAGTCAATGGAATTCTGATGGTAGTGTGACTTAACAGAAAATCAAATCAAAAGCGCTTGGAGCTGGATTTCTCTCTGTGTCAAATATCCAGTTACGGTAATGTTTTGACAATTTTTCGACAACATTTTTACTCGAATGTATGCGGAAACTGAGGAGCTTTGTTTTGGAACAGGAATGGATGACGCGTCGGCGCTACGAGGCGTGTAGTATTGGGTGACATCACAGTTTTGGTTGGAAGCAATTTCAAAACTCAAAACATACGTTCCTTCATCTTAAAGCTACAGTTAACACTGCATGAAAGGTCATTTTTCAAAATTGATGGATAATAGGAAAACCTAAAAAAATAAATTAGATTTTCTTGTATATTAACGACCATTAAGATCTGAGCTATTTAAGAACTCTGAGGGAAAATTCATATTTAAGTGGTAAACTTTAATTACTTAACACTTGATGTCCATGAAGCAAATGAATGAACACTTAGAAGGTTTAATTTCTTCCTTTAAACCGAACCCCATGGTGCATCGGAATGAGGGAGCTCACGCTGTCTGTATGACACGTTTTCCACTTGTATATTTTGATTAAAGACTAGAAATGGTGAAGCATCTTTCAAGCCATGAACATCCCCAGTGTGGCATTGCGTCCCCAGGTCCCACACAGAGCTCTGAATGCATCAATTAGCACAATCAGCACTCTGCACCCCTCACTTTACATCCCATTTTAATAACTCTTTGGGAAAGCTGCAAAGGGATACAATTATTTTTTGACACAAAAATGAAGGTGCTAATTCACTTGCAAAAAGTTTTTTTTTTTGTTCTTGAATGTTGATTAATTTAGTGTGTTTTACTCAAACTTTGCAATGTAGTTTAGAGTGAAATCAATGAAGCATCTCCAAGTGGAATACTTACTGATGTATTAGACCCCGGAGACACACAATTGGAGACTATTGAGTTTTTGACTCAATTATTGGTTCTGGTTGAATCTCTGGACCCACACTGACCAAAGCATCTTTTAAGGTAATTCCGAATCGCATCGAGGTTTCACGACAGCTATGGTTTCGAAATCTAGAAATTCAAGAAAAAGTTTCAGCCAAACAAATTTCAGGAGGAGCATGTGTTCGTCATCACTCCAAAGAGTCTGTAACATCTGAACTCGTATGACATCCCAAATGTTACACCTCCTTGAATCGCAAAATAATGCTCTATTCGTTCAGTTGGTTTTTGTTCCAGCCCTGCTTCCATACAAACACAGGCAGCTTTAAACAAACCAAGGAGAGCTTAATTTGTAGAATCAGGTGTGTTTCAGCTGCAGCTCTCCTTGCCTGCCTCTGCCCTAGACACTACTATGTGATGGTCAGCTGTGACCATCACAAGTCACTAAAAAAGTCTAACTTTACAAAGCAACAAGACAAAAGACCATTACCAACCTAAAAGACAGGAACTAAGCGACCATGGAGACCATCTATATTGTCAAACTAGCAGTCCAGGTGATTGAGGAGCAATGATCAGGATAGGCCAAAAAGATGTGGGGTGGGAGTGGGGACCAACCAGATTTTATCTGAGTTGTCTCCCCCCAAAATGATGAGGATAATAGAGTACAATGGAGCTTAAGGGAACCGAGAGAGGTAAGAAAGGTAAAGATTACTCCACTTTAAGACCCAGCACCACGAGGAGTTCCTAGCATTTGGTCAATGGGATGGTGTTCCGAAATGGTGTCCTCCGGAGTGGAGAACGCAAGAGCAGTGCTTGGAGCTCGGGGTACGGGGTCGATTTTGACAATTGCTTAAGACTGTGGGGAATCCTGATTCTCTGAAAAGAAACATTGTCTGCATTTGGAGCAATCTCTAACAATACATCAAGCAAATTAAAGCGGCAGAGTGGGATGAGCAATTGCTCACACTAAGGCTCCAGTGATAACAGTTCCAGAAGATCCTTCCATGTATCTGTTACCATCCCCCCCTCCCCCAACAGTAACCGGGTAAAAAAAGATAGCATTTAGTAGTTTTTTAAGCCAGTGTTCTAAATTAGTTTAAGATTAAATGCATTGAAGAGAAGATGTCGACAGGACTAGTGTACCAATGTAAGGATGTCCTTCAGGCTACGGTTTCCCCAGCGGATGTAGGCAACTAGGTTCCGGTGACTGTCGAATGTAACTGTTTGGAGGCAAGCAGACACAAGTTCAATCCACTTTCCTTTGTCAAGGTCAGGCAATGTACTGTAAAGGTACAGTTGCTAGGCAGCAAAGAAAACCATAAAACAAGGTCAAGTAACAAGAACTAAAAAAAGAATTAGATGATTCAATGCAAGTTGAACTCATGACACTGAAACTCACGGGTGTGTATGCAAGAGTGTATGCAAGGTAGCTTAAATATAGCTGGGAAATGCCCTTTGAAACTGGTACGGGGTAGAAAATGTTTAAATTATCAATTATCGACTATGAACGAACGTATTAATATGTACCTGAGGGCAAGTAATTAGAACCAGAACTTTACATTTCGGGATAACTGTGACTTTCGCAGTGACTTCAGAGATGGTTCTTGCTGTTCATAAGAATATTTTCATTTGGAAATTTTATGATACTTCATGCTCAGACAGTAACATTATTAGAACCCATCCCAAACTTCAGAACAGTAGTGTATATGACTGGGAGGAAAACACTTCATACGTATCCCAGCATTCAAAGAAAACCAGTGACAGGCCTTCCACAACAACACAGAGGAGCTCGTCACTCCACACAACGCCAGTCCATCAGCCCCACGCTGCTCTGCCATCAGGATTTAATTAGCCTAGTATTTATTTTCAAAATGTCATCACCTACTTCAGCTAGAAATAAAGAAAAATGAAGGCAAGCGAGCACAGTTGTGTAAATCAGTGACTTTTTTTTCTTTCCTTCCAGGGCTCAGTCGAATGTTAATGCTTTGTAAATCAGCAGGGATTTACCAGTGATATATACTCTGGAGCAACAGGCTGGTTTTATCCTATTGTCTAATATGGTTAAAATGTTTCAGCATGCCACTCAGCCGCAGCCATCTCCACCGCAGACATTGGGGAAAATGATATTAAATCATATGAGTGTGTTTGCGCTAATGACTGGGGTGCCACTGTGTATTTCAGCACTAATTCATTAAGGCATGGATGGGGGACAGGAGGACACTGGGAGATAGTCAGAGATGTCCAAATCTCCACTGCCTGATTGAGGCTGTTATGTTTTATGGGAGTCATTTTTCAAAACCTGCCCATGACAGCACTTGAGGTTATTAAACCGCTGGATCAAAAGGGAAGAGTGAGGAGAGATGAGTAGAATAGAGGTTATGTTGCCAGACTGGGTGACTAAAACTGGCCTGTAATTGGAGCGAGGGTATTTGATGGGAATGCTGTTGTGAGGGATAGTTTTTAACAAACAAATTATACCCCTCCCCCACCACCACCTCCATTGGACAACCTGTTAGCTGCTCAACGCCATTTGATTGTAGGCAACATCTTGAGAAATGCCCCATTGATTTATTAATTTTTACCATATTTCTTTTATTCTTTTTATTTTTACAATTATTTCTTTTACATATTTTGCATGCTATCAAGAACAAAGAAGGAAGAAAGAGATCCAAATAAACTGGGAAATTGTCCATCCTATAGTAAAAGATGCTTGCTGTGGAATCCTCGCAATGTAGCTCCATCTTATCGCTTCACATGCATTGTTTAGCTTAAAAGTTGAGTCCTATCCTTGATCCTGGCATGTCCAGCCACTCAACCAAATATATTCAAAAGACATTAGGTCCGTCCAGTGTGTGTGTGTTTATTACCACTATCCGTAATTTGCCTTGTTCTGTACGTCTCTTGACGTCTCTAGTCTGTAATTCTTTTGTCATTAATGTGAACTATTTGATATTTGCATATTTGAAATACATATTTATTTTAGTTTAAAAAAAATCTGAAAATGAAACCTAAAGATATTCGATTGCTCATTGAATTGTTCTCCGAAAGGCTGATTTCTCTTCTTGAGGCGAACGTCAGTTGCAGTTCATTTGTTAATTACAATAGTTACATAATATGTATATTCATATACTTCTAGTTTTGCATGAAGCATGTTAGCCCTTGCAAGTGACATCGGCTGTTTTGAATTGGAATGACGCAACCATGCGGTTGTTTAATTTTGATTTCAAACAGAACGTGTAGCTTTGATACTTTTGCATTTAAACAAACAAACAAAAGTTTTAACACAAAATTTGCAGGTAATTCAAATTAATTGCAAGAAAAAGCGCAATCGTCTTTCAGTTTTGTTTTTAGAGACAAGTACAAGACCTGTGATACACAGGTGCAATGGCACAAAAAATGCTTGGAAGAGTGTGTAAGGTTTATGAGAGGTGCAATTTTCACATTGTTTGTACCTTGTCTTTGCTTTTTTGGTGGATTTATGCATTTTATTTGGACTCAATAGTTTTGATTTTTGTTATAAAACGTAAAAACTGTACGTTTTAAATTTTTTGAGTTTTTACAGTGAAAAAAATGGCACTACTAAATTTACTACTCTGAATTGTATTTTATTATTTTGTAATGTAATGAAAAATGTTTGTAAAAAGCTGGGCTTGTACTACAAATTATAGCAAGCATTGCTACAAAAAGATTTAATTACATTTGAGTATACAGTAAAGCAGTAATATAATGCTCAAAAAGGCCTGTACTTTTAAGTAGAGTAAATACATTTCTTTTTTCACATATTTCTCCAGTCTCACGTCAGTACCAATAACTTTCAAAATGCAAACCGTGGCCTGTAATCAGTTCTAATATTATTTGATTAAGTCACTGTTATCTTCAGAGTTTTAAATGGCTAAAGTAGGTAAAGAGTGACACTTGCGTCACTGTTAGAAATAGCAGACCATCATTGCTTGTTGTTATGTGTAAATTGCATTAAATTTGTACATCATTACTTACCCTGACAAACGCTTTAGCTCAGAAAAAAAAAACACTTGTTTAAAGCAAGAAAACATGACAAATGACTGCTATGTGGAATCATTTATTGGGACGGAGAAAAAAGTGTCATGGACGATCTATTTACAATGTGATATCCATGTGTGTGAATGCGTGGGAGACACTATGTGTTTTTATTTTTCTGCTGTCAGCTCTGATTCAGGTGTGAGGACTGGAGTGGAGAGCTGAAAGGACACGTTTGACCATTCTGACCTTGACACACAAACCTGATGATTGCACATACATCCTCACTCACACACACAAACAAAATAAAAAAAAAACACACACATTCCCTAAGCTTTCCACGCTGGCCTTCTCCTACAGAGAAACGCTTTCATTTTATTGACATGGCTCAACATATTTAACTGAGCATCAGAGTAAATTGCTTTAATTGGGCAGCTGGGAGAGAATCTGTACGTTGAATTCCAGGTTCCAGACTGACAGCTCTCTGCCTCATCCAGCTCTTTCTTCAAACTGATTAAAGTAATCCTCAAAATGGCACATTTGGCTTTATTTTCTGACACTGCAAACCCTCCTCTCTAACACAGCGTAACGTAACTGTATGAGTGATATATTTTTTCAATATATTTTTAGTGTTATTTTTGTTGCAGCTTTTGGTACTTTTTTGAGAGCCTAAATATGTTTGAAAAGTCATCGAATTCCGCACACACATCGGAACATTTGAAAATTTGCATCTGTTTGGTGTTAGAAAAGTGGGTGTGGCAAAAAGGCTCTATAGCATCACATAATGTAGTTCATCTTGTGGTACTGAATTTGTAGGCGAATGAAATTCAGGAAACGTGTGTAGGGAACCAAGAGTTAAATATTAGTAATATGGATTGTGTTTCCACAATCGACAGGAAGTTTCGCAAAAACCTCTCAAAAATGGAATCTTCGACTTGTGTCGTTCTTCTACAAACTCTTCCTACAGATCTTATCTGTTCATTTCCAAACTCAATCAGTCTTATGTTAAGGCATATGTGGCATATAAGGCATATAATATATACTATGTGTGATCGGTCCCAAATTTACTATGTTAAGAGCACATCTTCAGTGTACACACTCAGTTATAGCGCCACAGGATGGCCACAGGAAATACCATATTTAACCACATTGATAATGTACTTCTTTTTACCAATTCTGACATATGTGATCAAAAAAATTGGCCAAAAAAATAGCATAAAAGTATTCAAACTCATGACATTTTGTGAAATGATTAAAATCGCCTGAAATAATTGCCCCTAAATGATGTTTAGTTATAATGCAAGGTGCAACAAATTGGCCACCGAAGGGTGATGCTGCCAGAGGTCTGAAAGCCCTTTGATTGCTGCTTGCAGCTTTAATTTCTTTGTAGATTCTGCAGTGAAATGCACCTATGCTGAAAATTCTAGACCACTCCATCAATGTTATGTTTATGGAGCAGTGGGACACATTCTCGGAAGTGACGAGTCATACTTCTTTGATAGTTATCGAAATGTTTTCTCCCGTACACATCACAGCGTACACATTTGTAAGGTTTGCATGCACATGCTGATAGGTGTCTATTAGCGCTTATGGGTGTTTGAGTGCTGCACTCATAGCTGTGTGTTCCTTGCTTATTACATCTCCGTCCCTGAGGAAAGCATCACACATCGTCAGTGGCAGGCTGGGAGTGGAAGTCCCCAGCGGGAGAGAAATATCAGGGGAATCAGGATTCATTTAGCCCTTAAGAGCCTCTTCCCTGTCTACTGCACACAAACACACGACTGCAGATAGCAACTGATAACCATCACCACAAAATCTACTGCCACTGAGTGGCCCAGTGCACAAATTCGCCCTATGTGAGGATGGGTAGCCACCCCTGTGTGGAGTGGATTATTACTGCTCCGAGAGGAAAGCTACAGACAGAAGTGCCAATGAAACTGCTCCTTGCTTTTGAACCTAATGGCTTCATAATGGTAGCATGTAAGTCAAAATGTCAGATGTCCAGACTGTAATGGATTAACACTTGAGAGTTTTTTATTTTGTTCAATTCATGCAACCTTTTAAAGGATAGGAGTGCTCTAAACATATCGCTGTTTCCTTTCAGTCGTCACTTAAACACTACGGTTGGCGTGTGGCTTAAAATTGTCCATGTGACTTGCCTTTTTTTAGTCTTTGATCTGAACAGGGATAGATCCCACTCTAGGTATCCCTACACAGACTGGTGTGACCAGTTGACCTTCCACCTTTTCTGAGATGTGGAGTTTTTGGCCATGACTGTTCAGTAAGTTACAGCATGATGTATTAGTGTAGCAACTTGTAGACCCCCTTGACACGTTCAAGGGTGCTCACCCTCTGATTCTCTCATACTATGTTTGGGTTGTTTAAAAATGGATTTCCCCCAAGGTAGTGAGAACTTGAGTCTGAGAAAGAAGGAGAACATTGTGAAGAGCAGTGGGTCTTCTTAACCGATGCATTAATAATGGTCTTCCCCTGAGAGTACTGGTCTCATCTTTATGCACACATCATCTTTCCAGTCCCATTGATCCCGTGGTGGCCATATGAGTGTATCCGCAATTATCGAATGTCTTTACTTCAGTTTTTTCCGAAACACAGAGAGTCATGACGGGTTGTGAAGAAACCGAGCATCAGCTGTTGACCACACCGGCTTACATCCAATCAGATCCTGAGGGGAGGGGCTGGGTGAGACCATTGTAATCGAGTTGGGGAGATGTCAGCGGGATGCGGTAATTAGAGGTCGTTAATGAGTCTAATCAGAAAAATGGTACGATCCTAAAAGAGAAGGAGTCAGGGGTTTGGACTTAGATAGTTTGGAGATCTGGGAGATAATTGCGAGGGCGGTTCATCCTTTCAATGATTTTCAACCATTACATTTAATCTTAATATCAAGGATGAAACTAAATAATGTTAGCCAGATCTGCTAAAAATATGATGTGCTAGAATGCATATAAAAGGGGTGTGTCTTTGAAGTTTCCTTCTCTGATCACGGACTGAGCGGAGAATACAGGGCAGAGAGAAGGAGGGGAGTACATGCTTTTGTGTACCCACTGAAAAATAAACCAAAACCAACTTTTTTTGTGTTTAAATAAACGTACACTTGAATGAATCTGCTATTCCCATGACGAGCCATACATCGGGGAAAATAAGTATTGAACACGTCAACATTTCTTTCAAAAAACATATTTCTAATTGAGCTATTGACATGAAATTTTCACCAGATGTCGGCATCAACCCAAGTAATGCACACATAGAAAGAAATCCAAACATTTATGTCCATAGATGAAGTTATGTGTAATTAAGTGAAATGGCACATGGAATAAGTTTTGAACACGCGTACTGAAATTTATCTTTCTAATTTTGTGACCCTGAAAAACAGGGTATTTTTACCATTTTTTTGTCGATTTAGCACTTGAAGGACTTTGCCTGTAGCACTTTAAAAACTGAGTCATTTTACAAAATATTGAAAGGGAATGTCATGGTTGCAATGTAGCCCATCATTCCCTGAAGGAGCGGATGAAAAGTTACTTTCACTAGACTAGGACTGAAGGATGATACTGGGGGATCTGGGTCTGTTTTATGCAACAAACAAAACACACTGCAATGGAAGCATTTTCATTGGTGCATTAAAGGGACACTACTTTATTACTTTGTAAGTAATAGAGAGCAAAACAACGGAACAGTCTTTTTAAATGATCTCTTATTAGTAAATTGTTGATCTAAATAGTTTTGATCTGTTAATCCCAAAATGGTGCTAAAGAAAATGCTGGTAATCTCATTTAAAAATAAAACTATTTTACATATTAAATATTTTTGCGTCTCCACACTCATTTACCTTTTAGATTTAAATACAAAATTGTGGCATTGCTTGAACAAACCACAGGTGAGTATGTGTGTGCAGAGAGAGAGAAAGAGGCCCAGCAGATCATGTCCCGCCACACCACAGGAGTGATAAGAGGGAATAAGCTGTCAGTAGTGTGCTGGTCGGAGCGTATTGTTCATATTTAGATGGGAGAACAATACACCACTGTCAGGCTCCTATAGCTCATAATCTGCTGATGCTGACCAAGTGTCAGCTTGATCCATGAGCTGCAGCCAGGATGGGCTCTGGCTCCCGCATCCCCAAGCAAAGCCCCTGCAGGAGTGTCAGGCCAAGTACAAATGGGCCTTGCATCTGCCCCACTATAGATAGATACATACATAAAAGAGAGAGCCGAGGAAGACAAAGAAGATAGAGAATGCTGGGAGGAGACCAGGAAGGTTCAAGTGTTCCAGCTGTGGAAACAAAAGGAATCATGCTTGAAAGAATCAAACGGAGAGCAGGAAAATGAAAGAGTCGTAGGGAATCCTTCATTTCTGACTCAGGTCTGCAGAGCGGCTTGTTTTATGTGAGTGGTACATAAAAAATGTGCTTAAATGGGTCATGGCTTGAATTTGACCAGAGAATATCAGGGAAGGAGGCATGCACCAGTACCTGCAAACAAAATATGACTCTTTTTTTTTTAAATAAAGAGATTAAAGATGTTGATCATTTATATTTTTATATTTACACATGGATCATTTATGGCTTTTTGAACCCAAAAAAGTGGCACACTTATTATAAATTAAAATAAGTATACAAATAGCTTGGTTTCAAATGCAATTAATGCCCATTTGTAAGAACTTGACTTAAAAAAAATTGATATATAAATATATAAATATAATTTTTTTTTAAATTTGTGAATTATTTTTGTATTTTAGTAATGGCAAGATCGCATTATATTGATGCAATGAATGTATGGCATGCTATAATATGGAGTTTTAGCTTTTTTTAATGCTAAACATTTAATTAATAAATGTTTTAAATGAAAATGTGTATGTTATTAGAGGCTATTGATGAACGAGTACGATTTCTAACAGAAATACATAGTTTTCATGCAAACCCTTTCTTTTGTTTTCCCTTTTTCCCAATTTAATGTGGATTTATAGCGTTTTGAAACCAAACTCTTCATATTTAAGATCACACATGACAAAGGCTATATTGTTTAAGTTTGACTATTATATATGTGGCATGTGAGTAAAAAACATCTACAAAATAGGAATTGTTTAAAAATATTACGAAGAAAACGTTCAATGGTGTCATGTTTTATTTTTTCAGCAAAATGAGTTACTCCGTTATTATTCAGTCTCTATTTTATTTTCTTGACCCACTTCTTCCTTTTCAAGGTCACAGAGTTCTACTACTGGTCATGGAGCTCTCCAGCTCACTCTGGACATGGCACCAGTCCATCACAGGGTAACCCCAGTTTAAATAAATGCATTGGTTTCGACAGCAGCCACCTTAACGATTTTGCCATGAAAAGAAACAGCAGTATCTCAAACATAATGATATGAAATAGCTGAAAGAAACAATCTTTATATGTCTGAAAAAAGAATTGAATATGTTGTCTATCTGTTTCATTTCTATTGTGGCTTCTGTTCTGGTTAAATGAATCAAGCGAGACAAATTCTAATGCTTGGGAACGATGGTCATAAGTCTGAAGCCTCGGTTCATTCTTTGAGGACGGGCCGCAAAATTAAGGGAAGGACTATTGTTCAGAAAATGAGCTTGAGAGCAGAAAAGAGATTTGGTTTGTCACAACAGCCCAACTGGAGACAAAGCCCTCTGTAGCCACTGGACAGAAAAAGAGAATGAGTTTAGCTGCACGAAACACACAAATCATTCGAATAGGGTTTTTTTCTGGAGTATAAAGTGGAAATGAGAAATATTTCAATCGATTGAACAACTAAGATTAATTTTCAGGGCCATATACTTTTCTTAGTAAACATGAACATCTTTGGAGTATCTGGAATTTCAGAGCTGGGGATGCTGTTGCATAGAACCACAACACGACCAGCCGACCAGCCAAGTTAATGTTATTATTTATTTATTTATTTATTAGCATTTGTTTCTCACCTGCACCTGTACTGTTATCCTCATAAGTCTTGCAAAATCTTTGATTTCTTAATGTTTTTCAGGAGAACTCATATGTGCAGTTTATGCAAGACACCCCAAGAGTTTACAAGAGTTGGAGGATTCTTCCCAAAAAGAATGGAATAAAGAAGATAAAGGGGGACTACACAATATTAAAAGGTGGGTAAACTTTTATAAATTAAGGTAATTTAGAAAATTTCTGTTGTTTTTTTTTGTGTTATCAATAGCTATGTTTCCATTAAACATATCCAAATTAAATGTATAAGCAAAACTGGAATATCACATAAAATATTTGTAAAAAATGCACCGTTTCTGTCCAACGAGTCCAAGAGAACAAAACCATCTCTTTCAGATAAACTGGGATGAAATGTAAAAAGAAAAATTGTTACGTTATTTTTTTCGTAATAATGTATTGTTTTATGGTCATGCTTTTGCAGTCTCTTAAAAGTTAATGTTTAAAATGAAGATATGAGATCATGTGACAATCTATCATTATACAAAAAAATCTCAGTGTCTATCATAGAGGTTCAGGGTATTGAAACCCATCTAAAAAAAATCTAAAATTTTAAAATACAAAATTCCAAAAATTTGAGATATGAGTAAAAATGTAGAGATACAAAGTCAAAAATTTTTAGGTAAAAAGTAAAAATTTAGAGATACAAAAGTAAAAACATTTGAGATAAAATGTAGAAATGTAAAGATACATGTCAAAATTTGAGATAAAAAGTAAACATTAAGAGGTAAAAATTCAGAAAATTGGAGAGAAAAAGTAAACATTAAGAGGTACAAAATTCAGAAAATTTGAGATGAAAAGTAAACATTAAGAGGTACAAAATTTAGAAAATTTGAGAGAAAAAGTAAACATTAAGAGGTAAAAATTTAGAAAATTTGAGAGAAAAAGTAAACATTAAGAGGTACAAAATTCAGAAAATTTGAGAGAAAAAGTAAACATTAAGAGGTACAAAATTCAGAAAATTTGAGAGAAAAAGTAAACATTAAGAGGTACAAAATTCAGAAAATTTGAGAGAAAAAGTAAACATTAAGAGGTACAAAATTCAGAAAATTTGAGAGAAAAAGTTAGACACAAAAGTCAAATTTGAGATAAAAAGTAAAAAATTTTGAGGTAAAAAGTAAAAATGTAGAGATACAAAAGTCCAAATTTTGAGATACCCAACCCCAACTCTATTAATAATCAAGGATGCAGTTCTTCAAACCTTTTCTACTGTTCTGTCTATTTTAAACATTTTCTTAAACTGTTTTTCATGCAGCGTTCATGTGCATAGGCAATGTGTTGGATGTCAGTAGTTCAAAAGTCAAAATTTCAACTTTTTAAGCCATTTGTTTTTGTAACGTGGCAGAAATGGGTTTCCATACCAGGGATATATTGTCTAAAATGTTAAAAAGTAAGAAAAACAGCTGTATAAATACTAAAGGGACTGTATAAATAGTCCTTTCAGCCAGAGTACAACATACATCTTCTTCCCTAATAATTAATTCTTAGTTTCTCAAATGTGTTGCTGCCCCCTAAAGGGTGGATGATATTGCAGCTAATACATAACAAACTAGACCCTGCGGTTCTTCGCTTCACGATTAACTTTTTTACATTTCTTACAATTATTTCACAATGTTCACAATAAACTACAGTAAAAATCGTAAAGATATTGTGATGCATGTCGGGATGTGTGTCGTATAGTGAGCAGTGTTTATTATTACGGCCAAGATTACATACGACAAAATAATTGTTTGTGTTTTACTCTAGACATAGAATAGTGCAAGAGCACATGAGCACCATTTGGGACAGTCTCACATTAAAAAAAAACAGCATCTGCTCTCTTCTCGTGATGCTCCTCTCTCAAACCTACCATCCCAGTACCTAGACAGAGCATAAGTCAGTCTCTCTCCATCTGCAGAAATCATTAATCCTTCGCTCAGCTCTGTAAGTCATGGAGACAGATTTCACTTTGAGCGATGGGAGTGATCAAAGCCGGTGCTTCATTTTGTGACAGGAGCGCAGTAGGCACTGAGAAGTCCTCTCTTTAAGAACACTGTATACCTAATCATCTGCAATGTCTGTGACAATACAATTTACATATTTATATTTTTCTTTATCTTTGACAAGAGATATGTGACAATGCTCCCTCTCTGTCTTTTGCTCTCCCACACTTTCCCTTACTCAAACGAATCTAAATACACACAGCAACAGTGGAGGTTGGCAACGTTGGGTTATTACAGTGCAAAAAGGTGATAAAAGTTGGTAAAAATATCCGTAACCAGCATCCACTGTGTGTTCCAGTGCTTTGATGAAGCCATTTTGGTTGCATGGATTCTGTGGATGTGGTTCACCTCGTTTAAAGGTACAGCACAGCGAGGATCCACACGGCATTCATCTGTGTAATGGTGACCATTTTGGCTAATAAATCCATTTTGGGTCAAGTTTAAAAGTATGAATATACCTTTCCGTTTTTTTCTGCAGTATGTGCCCGTATTTTAACAGGTTCTATTAATTGTTTATTGTATATCAGCAGTGCTCCGCTTCACCAAAAGTTGGAGTTGTGTTTTGTTGTGGAGCCCTTTTTCTGAATGTTGCAGTCAGATTCTGTCAGAAACTGTCTCCCTGTAAGCTAATTATTTCTGTCCTTGAGCTGTATTTGAGCATCCCCCCTCCTTCAAGCGCTTAGCATGTAATCAAGCCTCCTATCAAGTCTTTCTCGTCCTTCTCGTAGGCGCTTCTAAGGAACAGGTGATGGAGGAAGTTAGAGAAGGACCAGTGGGTGTGTTTCGAACAGGACGCTGTCACTAAGAAGCGTCTCTGCTAGCGACGAGGCCATAACAACCTAATTGCAAACGGATTCTTTTTGTGTGTAATTACAGAGCTAGCTCCGTTTTCATTGTTGACTAAAGAGGTTGTTTTGGCGTGAAAGAGCGCTTTCTTCTCTTCGCAACCCCTCGTTAGCCTTCTTTCTCTGTTTCTGCCTCTCTCATTCCACACAATTTATTACACCAGCCAACAGATTCGACGGAAACCTCCCAGTATAGGACAATCTGTCATCTCAACATTATCAGCAAGCCACACCGCCTTCCATATTGTGCTACAAGAGCTTCTGCAAATTGCTATTTTTATGAGACACGATAAAGGAAATGCTACCTTATGTTCACATTTTTTACAGTCTGATGCCGGTGGGCGAAAACCGCTGTGATTTGCCAACAAAAACATCATGTTTGGTGTGAGCGACTGAACGAGGCTGGGGGATTTAGATTTGGAAATAATTTCATTTTGTGTTGTAGCTGCGATGTTTGATGAGAGAACAGCGAATGCTAAGGAAAGATTTTTGATTATATGGAAGGTGACAATGGTCACAGTTAACTGCTTTAGCTGCGGCGCAAGGTCACGGGCGCATGCGACGTCTGGAAATCTCGCCTGTGAATATGAAAGCCCAAACAGACAGAGAGAGAAAAGCAGGTCTTGTTCTGGGTGTATTCTGCTGCATCTCTCCCTCCTTCTCTCAATCTGTCTCTCCTCGCCAGCCTTGTGCCTGCTTGACAGCCTGGGCAGCACCAAACTGACAGGCCCTCAAACTGCAGCCCAGAAAGCAAGCATTAATTAAGTCATTGCCGGACTGTAATTTCCTTGAGAAGTAAAAAATTCTCACACAAGAAAAGGTTACGGAGACCTTTTCTGTGTCAAAATTACCATGCGTCATGAATATTAATGCCCTTAATGAAGACAACCTTTGCTTCATCAAGAATGTACCAGAGCAGGTGCCATGCTGATAAACTCACTCGTCTGATACTCTCTCTCTCTCTCTCTTTCTCTTTCTCCCTGACTCTTTCGTTTGCATCTGCTGAAAATAGACAAGCCAAGATTTACTTGTTTAAATCAGCATCTCCCTTTGGGTTTGACTTGCCTCATTTTTTCTTCCAGCGCATTTCCCTCTTTCATTCACTTTTCAGAAGCCTGTCCTCTTTTGCGTTCACCTCTTTGAATAGCTGACTTTTAAAGGAGGTCAATATGAAAACAGATGTTTAGCACTGAGAGGATGCGCTAAAGTATTGCTCTGTTTTACATCTGGTGTAATCTTATATAAGCAACTCTTTTGCTATCAAGTGACAATTTGCTGAGTCTCGCCTCCACAGTATTGTGGGTTATATTAAAGGTGTTGACTGAAAGTAGTTCACTTTATATATATATTATTGTACTAGGACGGCAGAATTTGGTATTGTCCTGTACAGTCAGGACACACTGTAACGTGCTGCTGAACTCCAGTTACTTGTCATAAACCAGTCAGAAAACACAGGCCTTTATCAAGGGTTGATGGTTCTGAAGGGTGAGCAACAGTAAAAATCTCACATTTGACCTCTTCCCAACAGGAATGACCACCAACAATCAAGAATGCATGACTATTTGGTGGCATGGCTTTACAAACAAAAAAGGAGATTATAATGGAAGTCAATGGGGCAATAAAATAAAAACAATAAATAAAGAGGTGCTGCACAAAAACTAAAAATAGATAAATACCAATGTCGTTATTAATGTTTGAAATGTCTAAGACTGTGGTGAAAAGTTAAAAAAGAATTCAGGCCACTATCATTTTTTTTCAAGTTTTTTTTTTCTTTTTCAGAAATCAGTGACATGGCAAATAAATGGTAAACATTTTTGCTATGGTTTTGATTAGAAGGGGGATAGATAATAATTCAAAAATATAACTTCAAGCAGTAGTACGGGGCCATGCATTCAGAAGGCAAAACGTGAACGGAAAAAAAAAACAATGAACAGAAATTGAGATTGTAGGCAAACTAAAAAAAATGAGTTTATGATGTTACTGTGACTTTCATCCGATTTGAGACCCTCTGACCCAGAGGTTTGGAAGATGAACAAATAAATCTTATTTTCTCCTCTGAAAATATATTTTGCTATACATATTTTTTAATGAATATGTAGAAATGTTGGAATATTTCCATATGTTATCCAATGGGGCATCACAGGAAGATTCTTTGATGGAGGTTTAAATGAAAACAATCTGCACAAACAGATCGAAAGCTTCAAATCTGTCACCTCTTCCTCCCTCCATCCTCTCTCCACAATTATACCAAATGAATTCTGGCACAAACAAAGGTATAGAGAACTGTTAACAAACTGCGACTTTTGTCCGACTGCGACTTCAGTGGGAGGTGGCTTTTCTTCTCCAGCTCACCAGCGATCCCCGGCCGTGTCTTTCATTTGACTCTCAGTGTGTGTCACATGTTAATTAGATAAACGTACACATGCGACTCAGCCATTATTCGGCATGCCGACAACCAGAACAAAGTGGAGACTGGTGGGAGCACCACTGATGAGAGAGATGAAAAAAGAACACAAAAAAAGAAAACAAGGGATGACAACAATTACGAGCGGCTTTGAAGTTTTATTTATGAACTTCTCATGGTTCCCTCCTGTGGCAACATGTTAATGTGCGGATCTACAAACGCATTTAAGACCTTCCAACCTCTTTTGAGTTCATGCTAAAAAGTCTTTGCTTTTACTGTTTCCATGTTTGCTTGAACAAGAATGATTGCGGATGTTGATGTGTTTGTCAGATACTTTATTTGTGTTTGTTTGCTTCGTGCTCTTCATTGCGTTGTAGCAGGGGTATAAATACTTGCCGATAAATGTATTCACAGTATTCAATTTCTCTTGATTTTTAAAGAATGTTTGAGAATTTTTATTTTCATAAAAAAACATGCAAATGATGTCGTGTTCCCCAATCAGTAATCAATGGTGTAAAGAGAATCTCAAAAGATTCATTCAAATACATCGAATGATTGACTAACTTCAATCAAACAAAAACATGCCTTTTTAGTAAATTAAAGTATCTCCCGAAGCTCAACTCAACGGTTTCTTGGATTGGATCTGTTGAGCCAATCACAAGTGAGCATTTCACCGTCACTGTTACTTCAAAGACGTGCACCCGTTGCTGTTTCCTTACATAATATATTGCATACGCAATGTCATTTTGCAGAAGTCCAAAGAGTTTGATTATTTTGCACTGTTTCCTAAACCAATACTTGTGAGAGTTTTTCCTAAGGTGCATGTAGCTTTGTCTGGGAGAGACCCTGTTGATGCAGTTTAACTACCCTGTGTCTTGTGAAGGGTTGTTTTAGTTATGTTCCTCACAATTTAATTTTGTCTAGCAATTATTTTTATAAATATTTGTGTATTTATTGAATACTTTCTTTATTATTAATTTAGACACACATTATTACATGCAATTCGATGCTGGAAAGCTCCGTCTAAAAGTCATAAAAGACCAGGTTGAACATCTGCTTTGCCTTTGTGTAATTTAGTTATTCCAACACAGATAAATGGACGTGTTATTTGTGAATTTTTATTGAATCTCCTGTCTTCTCTGGAATATAATATGAAATATTCTCTTTACTTGTTGTGGTAATCTTGCAATGTCTAGAAACGTTGACTTGGTTTGGCTGTTTTAAACCTCCTACGCAGCTGTTTTTGTTTTAGTTCATGACTGGAATTCAACATTCAAGTGACAGTAGCCACCTTTTGAATGCACATTTAGGAGTACTGAATAAAAAAAAAGATGCAAATGCAAAGATGCGCATAAATGTACGTTTTATCCAATTAAAATAAACTACTTTAAAATGCCCATTTACCAAAAAAATCCCGCTAAAGTAATTTGTTTTTCTGTCTGATTTTTTTTTTCATTCTGAAATTCCTTTCTTAGCCATTGTGGTTCAGGATTATCACCTCCCAGAACTCCCGGCTGCGTTCCAAAGTGCTGTCTCCGCCTCCAAAAGTCTACGTGTAGTCTTCGTCTACTTCGTCCATCTTTCTTTTGATATTTGCCACCAATTTATCAGGAAGTGAAAATTTTCTCATAGGATTGAAACAGTGCTTTATTCGCCAATATTTTGTTCAATATTACAGTTTTGTGCATAAGTTAATTTCGCATCTAATTTAATCAGTAGCACCTGTTTAGTATCAATCATGCATCATACAAAACTCTTGACTTTGCAAGTGTACCCATAAGAATTCACACCTGGCTAAAAATTTGAAAGGTCAGTTGATCATATGAATTCATAACTTGAAGCATAATTTAATTATGACCATGTAATACTGCAGATACAATGCTACTCCTCATTCCTTACCCCTCATCACTCTGGAGGAGCCTTGATAGAGCTCCATCATTCAGACCGCTGGTTTAAAAGGCCCCGGTTCTGTTTACTGTTCTGGCCTGCTGAACACACGAGTGAGCGCCCTCACCTAGGCTTCAAGCTCTGAGGGGGAAAAAGTGACATTTGAGGGGCACTTTACAAAACTCGCTCTGCGAAAGATCTTCTGTATCACCTAAAGAGCCTTTGTCAGTCATTGGAAAGCTGTCACCTGGCAGGGAGATACAGCCAGGCGACCGGATGACAGCTTGGAATTAATGAGAAGAGTATGACAGCAGAGATGGGGGAGAGAGACTTAGAATGGGGTAGAATGGAAAAGATTGGCGTGGAGGTCTTTGTTTCTTATATGCTGAAGGGGATCTGGGCCTACAGCAGCCATGACACAGAAAATGAGCGATAAGGAGGATGATGGGGCAGACTAAAGCAAAACAGGGATTTCAATGCATCTTTTTAACTGGAATGAATGATACAAAGATAAATATTTAGAAATTACACATATTTCCTTTTGTGGTATTTTAGGACTGGAATCATCGCACAGTGAAAGATAAACACCGGCCAGAACCACAATGATCTTAAATAGTACTCAACCAATGGATGAATAACAGCTGACATGTATGGTGTCTCCAAAGACACCTCCAGCTCTCCTCAGGGGTCACCTAACATTCCCAGGTCAGTCGAGGGACAAAGACCATGTCAATAGGAATATTCAGAAAATGAATATTCCGCATTAAGTTTGCAAAAACACAGGCACCTTTATCCAGTGATCTGGAAAAGTATCCGCCTAGTCCTGTGCATGCTGTACGCCACGACAGAGTGACAACAATGACAAACTCCACCTTCAAAACTCTGTCAAGTACTAGACCCTTGGCTAACAATCGAGTACACAGCAATTACAAGAAAACAATGCTGCGTATATGTGTGGTCGAACAGCATAATCCCAATTTTGGTCCCAATGGTCAGGGCCATAATCTCTCCAACATGTCCTGGGACCTGGAGCAATGGGGGCTAACCACAGTCTGAGGTGCTATTAATCTAAATTCTGCATTAGCTTCAGTGTCGTTCTTCTGGGTTACATTTATTCTTTACATGTTGTCAGTGTAAAGAGCAGAGGAAGCTCTTTTCAAAGGCTGACACTCTTTAAATCTAATCAATCTGAAATTGTGTTTCACCATCCACATAAATGCCTCAAACAGTTTCTCTGTTTAAAAAGCAATCAGTGTATCAAGCTGGAGCAGTGTGGCCTTCGTTTCGCCGCGTGCCGGTGTGCATTCGCAAGTGTTTTCGTATTGTTGTAACAATTTGTGTAATGTGAAGAGGAACACACCTTTCCAAAACAGTAAATGAGTTCTGTCAATGTTTGCACATCTCAATTAATCAAAGGGGAACAATGGCCGGTGGGGCTGGCTGCTGTCAGGGACGGTTTGTTGGTAACACGTCAAAAGAGACATTGCAGGATGAAAGACGACTCACTCATCCTCCAAGTGTTTAGGTGAACATTTATTACAAATGCAGAGTTTTCTACTCAAAGGCTTCATGGAAATAATAAGATCTGTAGTTCTTTCAGAGCAGCCAGTTCCTGTTCCATTGAGTGATGTTTTGTTGTAGAAAACATTTAAGATGTATAATTTTAAGATCGGCAATACAAATATTGAATTATGTGATCCATGCAAGTTGATGGAGTAATACCTCCCCAAACGGAGGAGTTTAAGTGTCTACGGCAGGGGTGCTCATTATTACGTCGATCGCGATCGACCGGTCGATTGCGGAGGTGCTGCTGGTCGATCGCGGCATGAAATTGAAATAATATCAGCCAATCATCCATCCCGTCACAGTTCAGTAAAGTTAGCTTCACGGATTCGGTTTTCTCTGCTCAATAGCTCGAGACCAGAATGTTCTTAGTAAACAAATAATACCTATTTTTAATCTGTGTTATGTAGCGGACAAACTACAAAACGTTTTTTATCAAAACAAGTTTCCCTCGGCATTCGCAGAAACACATTACCGTCTATGAGCAACCCGCTGACATGGAATCACTTAGGGACCGTCTGCAAATTACCAGATCCAAAATATGTTTTACCCAGAATATGCTTCATAACTTCATTCTAAATTATTCTATTACAACCAAAATCAAGCAACACACCACTCCTCACCTGCATATTGTACTGCACGACTCAGTTTCAATAAAAAATAAAAAAAATTATTAAAGCATCAATTTTATTCTTGATTATTTGGATCAAAGCTCAATTGCTCCCATAAAAATCACTCTATTACCACCAAATTCAGGTCACACACAACTCTTCTATTGTTTAACCCACTACAACACTCATTTTGTCAAAATTGAGAAATTTTTGTTGTATTTAATTAAATGTAAAAAGTTAATTATTATGTGTGTTTTGTCAATTCTCATTAAATTTTAAAAGAATTGTTTGTTGATTTGATGTTTTACATTTTTGTAGCGGGTAGATCACTTTGACTTGGTCATTTTAAAAGTAGCTCGCAAGCTGAAAAAGTGTGAGCACCCCTGGTCTACGGGGTCTTATTCTGGACTATGGAACGATTGGTGCAGCCTCTGCAGTGTTCCAGTGTTCCAATGATGCTCTCGATTTACCTACCCTTACCTTTTCCTACCCTTACCTATGGCCATGGGCTGTGGTTCTTGGGTGGAAGGATGACATCTCGGATACAGGGGGCCGAAAAGAGTTTCCTCTCACTTCCTCACTTGCCCTGGGAATGCCTCTGTGTTTTCCCCGTATGAGCTTAAGGAGATGTTCAGAAAAAAGAAATGCAAGGCTGGATCTCTGAAGCTAAAGATACCTTCTAATCATTGCTGGAACTTCTTCAACTTGTCTTTGTGTTTTATTTAATATATTTACTTGAAGACAATTATGCTGCGCTCCCCTTTTTTCCGAAACATAGAACAAGTACTCGTTCAGAGGACAAAATGTGCTCTCAATGCTGCCCCCTAGCGGGTGGAGGATATTAACAGTCTTAAAGCATTTTAAATTCAGTTTTGCATTTCAATAACACTAATAAAAGTTTAAATAATTACATAACCCCCAGGAATTTCAATAAACATTTGCATAAACGAATCCTAACTCTCTGTTTTGTTAAGTGAAATATTATTCCATCTGATTATGAAACTTTGTATTTTTTTTTTATATCTCAAGAATGTTTCCTCTGCAGCTGAGGACAACAACAGAAAGTGATGCTGTTCGAAGCTCACACTCAAAGACAAAGGACATTGTCGGGTATGTAACAAGCTATCACATTTTTTTGGTTTCATCACATCTTAAGATTTGTCGGATCTCGTTAATCTAATTAAAATACCTAGGGGATATAAACTTAACCATGTCAGTGAGACAGAATGCAGAACAAAAAAAAACGAAGTGGAGATAAAGATAAATGGCGCATCAGAAACCAATTATCACAGGAAGCAGATTAAAATGGTTTTGTATTTCACACACAAAGAAGAATGCGAGTCATTTTTACTGATTGCACCTTCTCTTTCTCCTCATTCTTAAAGGTGTTTGTTGAATTCCCTCCTGTGTTCATTAGCTTCTTCGTTTAGCTTGATATTGTCGACATTTGTTCTCTCGGCTCTGTTTGTCCAACACAATGCATCATCTCCTACAGTTGAAAGCAGCGAGATGCTGTTAGCTCCAGGACTCAGCACAGATCACACATTGAGGCGACACTAGTGAAGCTGATAAAGCTCTCTGTCACTGCAACCTGAGGAACCAGATTTAGCAAGTACTTACGACATGCTAAAATATTTTCATGAATAACAATTACATGCCAAATATCACTTCCATATCATGTTGTTTTCCTATTCTTGCGCTATGTCTTAAATCTGCCGTATTTTCTATTAGTTTTTTTATAGTTAAAAAAATGCAGAAAGGATGTGTTTTTTTATTAGTCTTTTGGCCATCCATAACAGTAAAGTGTTTTACTGTTTTTTTTCTAAATAAAAAATTTCCCGCAATCACTACAATCAATATCAAGCAATAGGGCCGTAACGATACACTCTGCACACAATGCAAAACATATCACGATATCAAGTCCACGTTATATATCACAATATTTTCAACACTAATCTTGACCACAATTTGAAATATCATTGAAAAAATCTGAAATAAAAAAAATTTCAGACCACAAAACTAAGAACGTTAGAGTACTGTTTGATAGTTTGAATCACATCAGACTATTTTCTGTCCTCCGTCCACTAAGTGGCAGCACTAAATTTTTGCATTAAGTCATCTCTTTTAATCTAAGAGAGAGGAGGGAGCTTATTTCATAATATTCATTTTTAAAGGATAATTGTCTCCTGGTAAATATTAAATAAAACAAAAAGACAAAGTAAAGAAGTTGCAGAAGTAACTCAAGAAGTGACTCAAAAGCAAATTCACTTCAGCTCTTAGGCGATATATGTCGATATATAACTTCATGATACGTATTGTGACAATTTTGTATTGTGATATACTGTCCCGCGATGTTTGTTAGACCCCATATGGGTGATAATGATCGTCAAAGAACAGACAACATTGAGGATTTTAGATGCAGTGGTCAGTAATGCAGGTTGGTTTATTATACACATCACACTAAATACCCTCTGAAATCAGATGTCCAGCAGGGCCATCAGCTCCAGGAACCAACCATTATGTGTTGTGGCAGAAATGTTACTTCTAATTATGAACTGATAAATTCCTAAAAAGCAAACATTTCTTTATATTGTAATAATGATGGTAGTCCATAACATTAATAATCTTTTCTAACTGACTTGCCACTAGCTTTTTAGGTTTTATAGAGACACACTATATTTTATAGAAGAAATTTGGTGTGGAAGATGACAAGCAGCCCTTCAAGCTGGGAGCAAAGTGAAGTGGGGGTAGGGGTCTTATTCTTGTCCCAATGGCCCATCGCTGGCCTGTGGTTGCCCTCTCATTACACCCTCTCTTACGTCCACTTACTCCCTCACTCCATGTGTTTCCATGGGGAACAGCATCTTTCTCATATTGCACTTGCCTTGTCTCTCACTTGCTCCCTCTGTAAAATTCTCTTTATTTTAACACTTTAACGAAGGCATCCTAGACCCTTGGCTACCAATCTCTTATTGGCATGAACATCAGATAAATGTTTAGATGTAGAGGATAAGCTGATCTGATCATGAGCAGTAAATGGGTTTGTTTAATACAGTGCTTAACTGTCTGAGCGAACAGTAGATGAAAAAAGGTGGGAGGATCTGGAACTTCATTGGATATCTGTGATGGAACAGATGAAGCCATTGGATTTGGTGGTTTTTGTCATTAAGCAAATACTTGTCGTCCAGTGTGTTTTACTTTACGTGTGGAATGGGAGTCTATTTTTTTCTACTTATTCTTCTTCTTCCACTTCCGCCATGTGCCAACGGCAGCCCTATGAACTGCTTGCGGGAAAGTTATTTGACACACTGATACAGTTGGTCATTATGAGTAATCTAACTGAATCTGGACCCCCTAACTCAAAGTATATTCCCAATTCCAATGGACTATATTATGGATATATAACATCATTGTACGTTATGCCAATTAGCCGCCAAAATTATCGTCAAAACCTCATGAAATCCTTGCAAATTCCTCGTAGACCTATCATCCAATTTTCACCAAATTTGTTCCAGATCACCCTAATTGACTATGTTGACTAAAAGTTATGGAATTCAAGGTGATTCAACAAAACGTTTAAGAATGGGGCGTGAACAGTTATGATATAACCCTTACCAAAATGATCTTAAGGCTATATTTCATTAATGTCTTAGTATAACGACACCAAACTTGGTGGATGTTAAAAGAACCTTGATCTGAGGCTGCCTGTCATGTTTCAGCACAGTGACTCGTGTGAAGGTCAAGAAAATCAAAAATTGTCTTTTTATCATAATCATATAAGTGTTCATTGTAAAATTTGTAAATTGGTCTCAATATGTTCAGCCATCTTGTCGGACCTTGTCCATTGTAACGGTGTCAGACATTTTAAATGTTGGCCATTTTGGATTTAACCAAAAGTTGCAACGTCCAACAAAATTTGTTGTTGCGCCACCTTGTGGTCGAGATATATAATTACATTGTGGATAATGGAAGTAACTTTTGCTCGCTTTATATATGTTATTATAACTTGGATCTGAGTTTGCCAACCGAGTTTCAGCACAGTGTCACCTAGTGGTCGGGAGATGTAAAAATAGTTTTTTGTCTTAATTAAACATAAAATTGGTCTCAATATTCAAGTAAATACCTGCTTTACAAATTTTGTGGCGAAAAAAACTTCAATACATTTGAATTCAATTAATTGTTTTTTACTATGCTTACAATCACATCGATAAATCATTGTTTTTTTCTGTTCGAGGCTGTTTGCGCAAACATTTTAACTTTTGGATGCTTGGTCCTGTATTACTGCTTGCAGTAATATTATTATAAGTTTTAGGTCACTGGAAAAGGGGCAAATATGATGATCTTCAGGTCTCCTGGGGATTGATTGAGTACTAATTAGAGGGAATTTCTCCTTTTTGACACTAGGCTCAAGAGGTCAGTCGATGATTTGCAGTTTCGGTCACTTCCATGTTTGAGCTTGTCTGGTAGTGTAAGGTTGTACTTGAGTAAGACGAGGTAAATTGACAAAATTTATGGTGAGTAGTTCACTCAAGGCAAAATAATGCAAAATTAATTGGATAACCTATAGAAAACTGCTTGAAAAGTTCACTGTGCACAATAAAAAAGTACTGCGCTACCTTTATCTTCATGGTATTGTAAAGATAGATTGTAGTAAAGTGTAGTAAAGTACTTATGAAGACTGGCATATGTGGATGGTCTAAAGAGCAGGCAACAATCTTTAAAAAGTAATTTTAAAAGGTTACCTTCTATGATGCATCTTTAACATGACAATGTTCTTAATAAGACTTCCTTGAGATACTAACTAGGTCAGAGATCTGAAAAGCAGAATCTCTAAATGGTTATCCAATTGAAAAATGAGAAGAATGTGACCCAGATGTGATATGATAGGAATCACAATAATGTCTTAAGGCGATGTTTGATCTACACTCATACAATGAATTCTTTCTGTGAAATGGGTATGAAATGGCAAAATTACAGAGGATCTGGTGTGTGTCCGGATCGGATGAAGTTTGCTGTGGAAGTGTATCAGAGCTGAGCATCTCCTTTGGGATTTGAACTTGTCTCGGTGTCTTCTGGGGAAAGATTGCATGCAACACTTGTTGGGTGACTCAATAAGATGCAAGGTTGCAAAATTCTGAGGATGTAAAACAAGATTACTGCATCAGATACTATATTAAGGTTGTACACAATGAAGAATAAGATTTTTTTGGTGACAGTCCACATAATCAGTTTTGTTTAAGGTAGTAGCATGTAAGACTACAGAAAAGTACTGTACTGACAAAAAGTGTTGTATAAAAGATACAAGTGATTAGTAATTATTCAATTAATTTCATTTAGAGTTTCGTCAATTTTAGGATGAGTGTGGTCATTTTTTTTCAAGGGGAGGGGGTGCTTTTTGAACTTTCTTAAGGAAATACTCCTTTTTTTCTTCTCACAGTCTAAAAATGTCAGATCACAGTTGAGCATGACTAAAATATCCACGCGAATGATTTCCTTTCAAAAAAATGTTAGAAAATAAATTCAATGCAATAGATTTTACCTAAATTTAATATAAATACCTAAAATTTGAAGGAAAGTTATTGCAATAGAGATTTTTCTCGACTTGCAAGAAAGTTTTAAAAGCAGGCAAAAGAAGAGGAATGCATTGGGGCATGAGCTGTACTATTATGGCACTAAAAGCGCATAGAGAATTATTATTTTATGGCTTACGGTGCATTTTTGATGGTCTACTCGTGCTCGAAAAGTCACAGAATTTGGCAGACTCATCAGAACTGGTGAAAATGTATGTCTGTTTGAGAATTGAACATGAGTGTCAAAAATGACTCTATAGCGCCATCAGTTTTTCTCACGCAAATGAAATTCAGCAGGCACAGGTAGGGTACCAGTACTTAAATAAAAATAAAATGGATAGTGTTTCCAAAATCTACAGGAAGCGAATTTTTTTACAAAAACTTTTTTTTTGTAATTTTGGACGAACTCCTTGCGGAGATTGTATCTGTTCACCACAAAACTCCATCAGTCTCAAAGCATGTAAAATTGATGAACTTTTTTGGCTTTGGTAAATTGTGTGCACTATGGTCTTCAAAAGTTGAAATTTCACCATAAACAAGAAGTTGGAAATTCATCGGAAATTCACAAATAACAAAACAAAAAAGAGTATTTGTGACTTTATAAATATTTACCAATAACTCCTTTTTTGAACGCGCTATTTATGCCATTTTGAAAAATTTTTATTTGAAAAATTCAATGAATGCAATGTACCCCTGTGATGGTGATGTGAGACTTGTACATGAAGGATTGGTTTGATCCTGTGAAAAAAAGCATGCTTTTGTCCACTTCATGTGGATTTGCTCCCTAGTGGTCATCTGTGAATTGCAGTGTCAATCATTTCCTGACTGCACCTTTCATCAACTCAATACATTACATTTTAACCACTGACTTGAAAGTCATATCTCACCTAAGATGACCATGATCAGCTTTGGGGTTAAATCAAAGCAGAAATATTGGTTTAAAATTGGTTTAACATTTTACTATCCAATTAAAAAGCAGCCTGAGTTCTGTAGCCGAGTTTGTGGCTAGGCTGCGCTTGTCTTGTGTGCATGAGTCGAGCATGTTTAGCATGAACGGTTTAGATGCATCGCAGCCCTTACAGCCAATGCCCACAGACATGCCTGACTCTCCCATCAGGCCTTGCTGCCCGCGTCTGACAACACTCCAGCCTGTTAAGGTCAAGACCAACAGAGTGTCAGCGAGAATGATGATGATGTATTTTTTGACTCTGTTGTTTTTTTTTCCCCCTGTCTCGCCGACTTTATACTTTCTCCTTGTCCCAGTGTCAGTGGTCCATCTGCCGACTGCTGTCTCAAAGACCGGCGCATGTGCTCCGATCCATACCCGCAACCCTTCCTCCACTGCACGCCATCATCACCCCCTCACCCCACCTTGAAACACTCAACAGTGTGAACATGAAAACACACAAATACGCAGATTTCTCACCAAGCTCACGGAAGGTAAAGCACAGCAATTAGAACCTCGCAGTCATTATGAAATGGTGACAAAATTATACCCTGCGATCCCTCTGAGAGTCACAAGAATTTAATATTGACACATGTGTGCCAGCATCTGCTGCCTGGCTGTGAAATCCGTCCTTCTATATGTCGGTCTGCATGTATAGTCCATATTGCAATATTTAAATGTACAGTCTGATGGACAAGATAGATCCCTTAAGAATTTAACACAAGCTTTTTTTAAAAAATCACAAATGCATATAGTATATCTACCAGTCTAAAACTATATATAAAGTGTTGTACCTCTTTAACACGTGTTATACACTTGATTTCAGTGCCAAAACACTTGTAAATGGTGAAAGAAGATGATCGTCAACAGTGAGGAGAGTCCCTGGGAGATTTGTGGAAGAGGACGGACAGCAGCAGCAGCAGGCAGGGGGCGCGTCACCCTCTCAATCGCAGTAAGAAATAACGTTTTTATTCACAGAGTATTTTCCCATCGTTGTAACAATGTTTTTCAATATCTAGTGTCATTTTCTCTAATTGACATTATATAATATTGCTTTACTACTGCTCATGCTCTTGAAGTCGACAACATAATTCAGTCCTAATTTTTATCTTTGTTTATTTTTGTTAAAGAAACTAAAGGGGGTCTTTTAGACAAACCTAATCTAATTTTATGTAATATCTTTATATTTCTTTAGATTCTTCTGATGAAGGTGAAACCTCTGCTGGACATGAACCGCTTCACAATAAAAAAA
>SRMA01025039.1:17580-185884 GCA_007224835.1 Danionella cerebrum | reverse complement strand
TATATATATATATATATATATATATATATATATATATATATATATATACATAAAACATAACATAACATAAAAAAGCCCTTTTGAGTTGATGTAAATAGTTTGAGGATCTCAAAAGTCTTGTTAATGTACATTTAGAGTTGTTTATAAAGTTGTTTTTTTTTACTTTTCTTGTTATTACACACCGTTCTGAGCATCTATAACATAAAAACAAGAAATATTTCCCAGATTTTGAAAGTTTTATTTCCTCTGAAAAGAAAAATGGGTAAAAAAAATATACAAACACTAAATTCAGACACAAAGATTGAAAACAAGACAAAAGTACCAGGCAATACCAGGTGAACTGTTATAATTACAGTATCGTTATAGAAGTAAAAGGCTTAATACATTAATGACCAGACCCGCTCTGTTGTATTGGTTTTTATCATCTCCGCAACATAAAAACACAATAGTTGTGATAAAAACACCATACAACAGCACTTATGTGGACCACCACTCGGAGAAAGTATTTATTCAAGATCAAATGGGATGTTGGCTAAGTGACTAGCCATCCCTGGTGTGTTAGCGGAATGCTAACTTCAAATAACAGCGAAAAGTTATGAGAGAAATTTGATATATACGACGCTTCCTACATAGATTGTTCCTAATTAGTCACTTAGGGTGCTGTCCTACCAGGTAGATGCCTATGTAGGCAGTATACAGCACGACAGCTAACATGTTTGCCTTGTGTGTGTGTCTATTTGTGGCTATGTGAATGCTATGTATAATTAGACGTCAGCAACCAAACCAGCAGTCATTCTGCCAGTCGCTGGGATTGAATGAACCCAACACTGGGCTGAGCGGGAGACCTCCATAAACACCAGTCTAAGTGTTTGAGACTGCTGCCTTAGGGTGACATGAGCCTGTGTGATTCAGAGTGGGAGCCTGGAGCTAAAGGCTGAGGGCGGCATGAAAGCTGGCATCTTCTTCCACCACAGACTGCAGACTTTTTTTTCCCGGCTCTTCCCACTGAGCACCCTCATTCTTCCCCAGTAAAGCTGTCAGTGCCACTTGAGCGATGCCACTTGTCTTTGTTCCAGTCAGACGAGGATGATATAGATGAAAAGATATCGAGATTCACTGTAAAACAGCAGCAGTGTGTATCCAAACATCGTCTAAGATGAGCTAATGAGGAGGTGGTCTGCATGAGTGAACAATGCATGAAGAATAGAAATCAAATCCTTCAATAAACATGTGGACAATATAGTGAGACATCATGATAAATATACATTATTTTTTTTTTTTGAGTACAATTTTAACATGTAAGGTCTATGACTAAATAAAAGTCCTGTTTGGGGGGTGTAACAATACATTTTTGCTCAATAAACTGCATTAAAAATTGGAGTTACTTGGAGATATCTTTTAGAAGTATGTAGAAGTGTGTTTGCTTCTTAAAATGATGATGGTTCGAGTCACTTCTGAAACTTCTTTACCTCATCTTCGCGGTTTATTTAATATTTACTAGGAGACAATTATCCTTTCCTTATATTTTAGATAAGAAACATAAAATGAGCTCTCATCATCACTTGAAGTAAAAGAGATAACTTAATGTAAACATCAGCGCTGCCCCCAAGAGGAGGGATGATATTAAATGCTTAAAAACACAAATGAAACTAAACCCTAGCCTTCTTAGCTGTGTGGTCTCAATTTTTTAACAGTTTTTTTACGTAAACATTGTGATACGTACTGTATCGTGAAAATAACATTGTGGTTTGCGTTTAATCGTGAGCAGAGTGTATCATTACACCGCTAGTACTGTTCATAACTGAGCAAACGAGTGATATTAACAATCTTGATCACATGACCTAATTTTGCTATGCATTTAATTCATTTGTTTGCTGTCAGATCTTTTGTATAATTTGACTTTTTGATTAGAGTGAGATGGTGAATACTTACATTTTACGCTTTATTCCAAAATGACTTACATTTCAAGAAATAAACTCATTTTGTCAGTTCTTGATTTCCCTGGGAAACCCACAACCTTTAATAATTTTATTAATTGATTGGCCATTGGTTCCTCAGTATTGCTGCATTAAAGACAGCTATTTGTCCGGTCTTTACTCCCAAAAAAAAAACTGTTTTACATACAAACTGCCGGATGATAAAGTTTCAGTATATTTTTTTATTCCGTTTTTATACATTGCAGTGATTCTTGTTGAAGGGACCAAGAATATAGTCAATCTCTCTCTCTCTCTCTCTCTCTCTCTCTCTCTCTCTCTCTCTTTCTCTCTCTGAAGCGCATAGATTCACTCTTTCCGACATGCGTGAGCATTCAAGAATGAGTCAAAATGACTTATCCAGCGGCGGATGTATTAGCACTTCATATCCATAAACTCAAACCTCCAGCATGTCAAGTCGAGCACATCAGTCAGAACAGAGTGGCAACACAAAATAAATATTCCAATATCAGGACAAAATAGCTCTGAAGGAGCTAAAGAGAGAATTAATAGTGGTGGCACTTTATGTATAAGTACCCTACAGCTTCTGTGTGCAACTGTGTGCACTTTCTGTATCTACCCTGCAGCATCCGAAACCATTCACTTGTAGTGAATGCAGAGGAAATATTTTATCAAAATAAAGTCAAATATAGCAGCGTTTACAAAAATAATTAACTATGGCTTCCTTCTAAATACTACAGTTGTTCCCTGTAAATTAGCATAGTGTCTTTGGTGAAGAAATGTTTCTTCCAGACTATAAAAGAGATTCAATTATTTACTATACGAAGCATCACTGTGGGTCGTGCATAAACCTGAATTTTTAATGGACATTAAATGTAACGTCACACTAATTAGCTTTATATTTTTTGGCAATTCTTAGAAATGAATGTAGTGTATTTTAGGATTTATTTAAATTCTCACAATTTGACATGAAATTAAAGGCAATAGAGCAATATAACTACTAAAAGATGATAGAAACAAAAAATACCTTAAACCTGTTTAAAATAATAATAAACTGCAGGTAACATTGTGTCTTTAGACAGTTTCTTAAGGTGGGATGCAAATACAAATTTGTGTAAGGATTATAGTTGCAAGCAGCAATCAAAGGGCTCTGGCGCTATCGCCGCTCATTAGAAAGCTTGTTGCACTATGACCAATCCCAATTTGAGAGATGCATTAAAACAAGAATTGTTGAAAAGTAAAAAAAGCAGGTAAATTGACCTCCAGGGAGCGCTATTAATAAGATTTTTTTTGGACAATATTCTACACAGATGTCACAATTTATAAAAGAAGGACCTTATCAATATTTGCTGTGTCCACCTGGTGGAGCTATAACTAGGAGGGTTTTTTTTGTAAAATTTGTAAACCAATCAGACGTATGGCTGAGTTCCTGACAACTTATGGTGAAGTTTCAATGACACAGTGCACACATAGTTTATTAAAGTTGAAGAAGCTTTGCAATTTAACATCCCATATGCCTTAAGATAAGACTGATGGAGTTTGGCGAAGAATAGATTCAATCTCTTAGAGGAGTTCGAGACAACATGACGTGAGCAAAAGTAGAGGTTTTTACAAAATAACCTCCTTCCTGACGATTTTGGAAATGCAATACATATTACTTATTTTTAAGTCTCGGTACACTGCATATGCATGCCAAAGTTCATTCACCTAGGACAAACTGTTAAGCTTTGATACCATACACCATAAGCTGAAAAATGTTAGGTGGCGCTATAGACCCACTTTTCAAACCCTAATCAGAGATAGATTTTCAGCAGTTGACTGAAAATTCTGTGACTTTTCAAGCATATTAGAACCTCAAAAATCCAACACTATCTGAGCACTTACAATAGGGTTCAAGCAATAATAAAGTGCAATTAAACTTAGTTAAATATGTTAAAAATATTGTACCTGTACAATAGAAAACAAACGTTTTTAAACGGCTAAATCAACAGAAAGAGTTATTTCCTATTGAATAGAATTCAAATATATTGAAATATAATCTTTGCTGTTTATATACAATATTTGTGTACAGGAGCACCTATATCAAATCAAAAGGTAAACCTAAGATATTTTCATTAAATAGTTTTTAGTCATCACTCCCGTGAGAAAGACTTTCTGCTGTAAGATTTCTCCTCATCCTTATTTTACTCCCATCACAAAACCAATATTCCTCAAACACCCCAAATAATCAAAACCTTCATGCGTTCATGATTCTTCATAATCAGCCGAAGCACTCTGACATCCTTGTTCCCTTTCCCCAAATTCCTCAGCGAATCTCCCCGTGAGCTCGGAGCAAGCATCTTGAGAGTGTTTT
This sequence comes from Danionella cerebrum, assembly GCA_007224835.1. Taxonomy (NCBI): domain Eukaryota; kingdom Metazoa; phylum Chordata; class Actinopteri; order Cypriniformes; family Danionidae; genus Danionella; species Danionella cerebrum. The sequence continues at coordinate 181,597 of SRMA01025039.1, read as the reverse complement.
CCGCTGCTTGTGCTATTGAGGCTAAACAATTTCACTGCACTAATTGGCCAATGTCAGGCGTGACACTAGGATAAACAAACGCTGCTCAGGAAAACTGAGACAAATGTTGGCTAATTAAACTGATGGGAGAGAGAAAAAAGTTGACACAAAATTAGAAAAGAGGAGAAGAAAAAGAAATCCCGCCATGTGAGGCAGGATTCCTATTTTGAAAGTTGTCTCGGCTCCTCTAATTAGTCTTTATTTGGCAAGCTGCAGAGTGAAATAAATGCAAGTGTTGAGCGGCAAAAGCCAAAATGATTTAGTGGCATTTCAGAACCTTTGAAAGAGCATAAAATAACATGTTTTGTTGTTTAGCAAAGGCCTTAGGTCTGTCACATGCCCGGCACCGCACCTTCATCAGATTCCTTCTGTGTAGCTTTGACTTTGCTTGCAATGGACTTTTAAGATGTACTTGCGCTCACATTTTTGTTCCCTCCCTCATTTCTAAATCATTTCTGTGTCTCACTTTCCATAATCGCTCTTGCTGTCTCTCTCCCTGTCTCAATTCGGGGTTTTCGCGTCCCCCACTCCCCCAACGTGTCACTGGATGTTTATAGGCTGTTGTTTTCGATGCTGATGACCATTGTCACACAGTGTTTCTATTACCCATCTGCCCTGATGGATGGCCTCTCTCTGTGCTCAGGCCGATAGCAGTGTCCTTGATCAGCACAGGAAGAGAGATGGAGTGGGTGGGGGTGTTGAGTGGCTTAGGTGGGGTTGAGACAACCTGTCTGTCCATTCTCTCAATAGAATTGAATACAGGGGTGTAGAGTTTGCATAAGCATGGCCTTGGATGAAATAAATCCTGCAATGTGGTTCCTGGTTTTTGAGTGGACTCCCTTTGGTTCATTTAGCTCAACTAGTCTCTAAAGAGTTAGTCTGAGTCTAAGTGTGAATGGGGGCGCATGTGACCCTAGCTGTCCCAATCTAGACCAGAAAATACCCACTAGATATTCATTTACCTTTGTGATCAGCTCGTAGCTTTTCATAACCTGCATATTTTGGATAAATCTCAAAGATGATTGGCTGATACAAATGGGGCTTAAAATAGTTCAAATTCATTGTGAACCTACAGCTCGTCAAAGCCGAAATATTGTTATTCGCCGTTTACTTCGAACCAAAGATTTCCTCCAGGCCCGTTCCAGAACCAGCCACCAAACTTTGTCAAGACATCAAAACAGGTTTGACTTGAGTTATATCTTTTCAGACTGGTACTACTTAAGGAATTCTGGGAAATGGCTGAGAATGCTGGAAGATTTTCCATTGACTTTGAACGTTGTCAAACTGTAAATCAATCTGAGAATCTCATAAAACTCTGCCACCAAACATAGTCACCCCACTTGAGGAGGTTACCAGTCTGTGTAAGAGCTTACCAACCACAATGCAACAGTATTAGAACCCTAGGCTATTAAAAATAAATATAATGGCCATTGAAAATAAATAAACAGAAGTTTGTTTATGTTAATCAGATTAATAGCTTCCATTTTTAATACAGCACTGACAGTTCCCTAACAACTAAACTGTTTACCTTAGCAACCAAATTTTCTGAGGTGATAGAGACATGGGGGTTGGTTTCTGTTACTTATAGTGGGAAGGTAACATTATATTGTTTATGACCCCTTCATACCAACCAGAGTTTGGTTGGTTTATTGCATTCATACTGACATTTGAAACATTTAAGAAATACTTTTAAATGGCACTTTTACAAATAGTTTTAGTATTAAAAAAAAGACTTGCGCTTTTAGCTTGTAGAGCTCACTTGGACTGTAATGTTATTAGCATTAGCTTTTGTAGTGCCAGATATTAGATCAATTAAAAGACTGGTGATTTTTGGATCTAATGTAGACATACCTTTTGATCTAGGCTTTAATGCAGCCTTTCATCCAAATTGTAACAGCACGGCTTGGGTTGGCCCAACTTGGAGTGCTTTTGAAATCTTCACCTTTTTTCATAACCATTTGAATGAGGTTATAAAAACAATTGGCAAAAAAGTGATACTTTTCTCAGATTTTATTGAATAATGTGGCACAACTTCATGGTGATCTCTTACTAGTCAGTCGTTGAGCTTTTCAGACATCTACCATTTCCATGTTGTGTGCGTCCAGCAGAGTTTTGTATTGCTGTTGCACCTACTATGTAGTCACCAAGCTAGAATGGTGTTCAAGCCCACCAAAAACAACCTCACTCAGAGCCAATGCTGCCCAGCCAAGTCATGCTGTACTAAATGTGGTTAGAAAAGTACCTACCACTTTTGACCTACCACACAACCTCCAAAGAAGAAATGTAGCACTCACTTATAGTGGTTTTGGAAAAATGAAAAAAAAAATCTAATTTATATATAGACATTTTGTGTAAAACAAAAATTAATTCTGTACAATGCTCTAATGTGATTAGAAGATCTTTCCATGGGGGCGGAGCTCAGTTATGAGTCAACCAGGAATCAAAAGGGGGAGTGGTAAATTAATGATTTTCCGTCTATGACACCTATTCTTCTACCTCTTCGTATAAAATGGAACACAGGGGTTTACCCTGGACAAACATAGCAATACATGGCAAAATCTCTGTCTTTCTCTCCATTAAACCACTATTTTGTGCAGTGGGTAGTGATGAAGGCTCTCGGGTAGGAGCCATCTTGTTTGACGGGCATTAAGTGACCTTCCAGGGTTCTCAGGTTTCCTCCCAGTCAACAAAAAGACTTATCTTAGATGAATTGACTGGGGTGTGCGGCGAGGGTTAGGCCTTTGTTTTCTTTAGGTGGTATTCAAACGAAAGCAGAACGCGTTCTTGATAAGTTTATACTCACACGACCCATGTTAACCACAGGGATGTGTTTTGTTATGGATAGACTCTTGTGTAGAAATTACCAGTAAAGCAACTGAGATGAAAAGGCTCAAGCTCTGAGCTGACTGGCTGACACATGTAGATCAGCCCACTTCCAGACATGCAGTGACACTGCGGTTGCAAATTGGGCCGCTGCCAGCTGAGGTGGGTGTGGACGTTGAGTCTCTTTCACTGGTTAATTGGCATCCAGCAGTCTGCTGAGGACAGCGCCGTCTTCCCGTACAGTTGTGTTGAAGTCCACAGGACAATGGAGTTGTAACAAGCTGGTGCTTTAATTAAAGAGCGGTAGTCTCTGGCATTTCGTGAACATCTGCAGTGGTAAATATCACGATTGGTCACTCAAGCTGTCAAAAGTAAAAGGCTGTTTTCCTGTGAATATTGTTGATTGTTTTGTGAATCAAAAATGTTCACAAGCGGGGAGATCAAATCTAGAGATTTATGTAAATGGCCTAATCAGTGGTGGGAATGCTCAACTTTTACTAGGGAACTCAAAGCACTTTTTCCTTATCATTTGTACATTTGAGTGCCTCGTGGTGGAATCATGAAATCAAATGATTTGTTTAAATTTAAAAAATTAGGGACCAAACTAATGATTGTAGTTAGTCTTTCTTGAGGTGTTTGCCAACTATAAGAAAATATCCGACCACTGCAAGCCTCTGGTTTTGGCTGGAAAACTACTGTGTTTTACCCTTCTTTCCCATCATCTCTCCATTCTAATATTTTCCAGTAAACTCACATTAAATTATTCATTATTCCTGGGCCTCTCCAAAACTTTCATTTTACCTCTTATATTGTTATTACAAACATATGCATTTCCATAGCATTTTAATGTCAACAAGGATAGGCCAATCAGATTCTGAGAACCTAATTATAGCTTGTAAGCGGTTGACGGGTAGTAGTTTTTATATTTCTTCTCCAAATTAATTTAAAATCCAAAGCTTGACAGATTTGCTGTCATTGTAAACATATTGTATGCAGATAATTTACTTAAATACTAAATTTAAGTAACAGTAGTAATAACTAGATGGTTAAAATTTGATGTTGGCTCAGAAAAGAGGCATTTAAAGGTATTTTCATATGCGACATGGAATGGTTGCCAAGGTAGAATTTTTGGTTGCTACGGAGGTATCATTGACATCATACAAAGACATCATTCAATATGAGTAATATAAACCAACCCCCGTGTCTCTTCAGCTGAGATAGTGATATGTCAAAATGGTTGCTAGGGTAAACAATTTGGTTGCTAGGGAGCTGTCAGTGATAAAATTTCATATTTTTGTTTTTCCTGTTTATTTTTACTGGCCATTATAAGTCAATGGTAAATTTGTAACCCGGAGTTCAAATACTTTTGTACAGTGTTTGGTATATTCTTGCACAAGTGTGATCTGTTTGAAGTTTCTATGAGCTTCTCAGTTAAAAGTTTGACCCTCTAAGTCAATAGAAAACTGTTTTTACAACATAATAATCATAATAATTATTTGAACACATTATCCGTAGGCTTCTTTCAAGCCACCCAAAGACAAGGAGTTTACTAACACATAAAAATGCTAAAAAAAAATTGCCAGAAAAACATTTATATTAAAATATAAAATATTTATTTGGCTTGTATAATCGCAAAATTGATTTCAAATGGATACATATGAGTTATAAACATATAAATATAATATTTAATATACATTTTCTAAAAATCCTTTAATAATTGAGCCAGTTTGGAGTGTGTATGTTGCACTATCTGATGAAGACAAGAAAATATAATGTAAAAAGGGCCTCGTTTGACGTAGAACACAATATAAAATGTCAAAGATGGGTAGGGATGAGATCACTTTTAAAAATGGATTGTACACCATATGTGAAGTCGTTTTAAGTGCGTTTTGTTTCATCTCTGATAAGAGTCTTATTAATGATATTCTGTGTGGGAACAATGATAGCAGCCATTTGCTTCAGCATTGTCATTTACTGATTGATTATCCAGTGATTTATGTTTTAATATAAGGGAGGGGGAGGGAGGGAGGGGCTGGCGGAGCACATAATACAATATCCAGATTTAAAATAACCTAACGAGCTGGAGGGGAAGAAAAACAATGAAACTTTAAATGGATAGACCAGCTTATCGGTTCTGACCTCACTATATGTGTGTATGTGAACGTGAATAACAGAGAGAGCAGGAGATTGAGAGCATGTGAGTGCGTTTCCTCTGAAGACAGTAGGCTGATGATGAATTTTTAAACAGATCACACTGATAATTGTATTTCATATCTGTCAGTGACGAGGAGACTGGCCACAGAGATGCTATTTATGTCAGCGCACCTCGCTCAGTACAGCCCTCAATAAAACTCAAATCACAAGGGAGATTGTTAAGTCTTCCGCAAGAATTATTAAATCGCGAGAAAATTTATGGATGACACTTTATAACAATTAATCAAGAGATGTTGATTAATAAAGTTATCCTCCTCCTCCTGCATTTGAGGCGACGTCGTTGTCGTCACAGATATGCCTTTGTCATTCTCTGATTAATGCTGGCCCGGAGAGAGAAAGAGAGAGACGGCTCCATCTTTGTCCAGCACACGGGGCTCAGCGACTCGACACACTCCAAACACTTCTACCTGTTAACCTTGAGAACATTTCAGATTGAGTACAGATGGAGAGCGAAGGAGATCATGTGGGACTGACTGAAAAAGAAAATCAAATGGAGATTTCGTAGAATGCTGCCCAACCAACCTTGTCACTGTGATATGGCTGCTGTGATTAATTAGTTTACTAAGATTGAGCAATTAGGTCAGAATTGTGAACGTGTGCAAGGATTATTTAAAATGTTCAACCCATTTTTAAAAAATCTAATTGATATTAAATATTAAGGAGTGAATCGATGGACATTGTGCATGTAAAAATTGAAATAATGTAGAAAAATATATTGCATACTGTTACCTTTTCAAGCGCTTATCACGCTCTTGGCGCCTAACTGGTCCATTACAAGGTAACACACACTAATATAGCTAAGGTTACAATGCTCAGACATACTCACAATCACCCCAAAACTGTCTTTCTTTCTTAGGGCATAGAAGATTGTCACCTTCCCACTGTTTTCAATGTTTAACACTAACAGTATTCGAATGGGGAAAAGTATTTGTTGTAGAATGGGTTACATACTTACTATTGACTTACAATATCGATTGAATATAAATGGGAAATGGCAACAGAAATAGGGGTTTGTTTGATGGCATCATTGATGGCTCCACAGCAACCAAATTCTTAACCCTAGCAACAGATTTTTCTGAACCATACTTCAGCTTTGGTAAATATTTAAGACAATGGAATTGGTTTATTTAACTTATAGTAACAAAGTGAACAATATATGAGGTCACTGACTGCTTCTAGCAACCAAACTGTTTACCATAGCAACCATTTCAGCATATCACTATCTCATTTCGGCTTCGGGGACTTTGTATGATGTCACTGATTCCTCCATAGCAACCAAACTGTTTACCCTAGCAACCATTTTGACATATAACTCTCATTTTGGCTTGGAGAACTTTTTATGATGTCACCGACTCCTCCATAGCAACCAAACTGTTTTCCGTAGCAACCATTTTGGTATATAACTATCTCATTTCAGCTTGGAGAACTTCTTATGATGTCACCGACTCCTCCATAGCAACCAAACTGTTTACCCTAGCAACCATTTTTTTTTAAATTCTATGTAAGCTTTGGTAAATAATTGCTGACATTTCAGTGGGTTTATAAAACTCATAGTTATAAAGGAAACATTATGTCACTGAGCCATCCATAGCAACCAATAATAATAAAATAATAAAAGAATTCTTTTAAATGGCACTTTTGCAAGCCAGGATTAAACTTTGTGCACACACTTTAGCCCTCTAGTTACAAATGATTTGGTATTTCAGTTTTCATGTTCCACACATTACTGTAATCTTGTAATATTGTTGATATTTTTAAAACTACATTTTACCTAGTATTTTTTTTCCTAAAAGTTGCATATTTTACCCTAATTAAATGATCATCAAGATACTGTGAAACTCTATTGATAGCGATGTATTTAGCTGTCCGTATTTGTATCACAAGAGAAATGAATGAGGAAACATTCAGTCAGCAAGACCTCGAGGACAGAGGGAAAGGCAGGCATGTGACCTGACCAGTGTTTAAGAGATGAAACAGACTTATTGAAATAGAAATAGTGTGAGCAAGTTCAGAACGGAACTGTGTGCATCTGATTTGCTGATGTACTGTAGCCTTGAGGCTGGCGTCATAATCATCATTCCACCTGAGGCTTTTGGGCAGACAAAGGGATGGCCTTCAAACCCCTGGCAGGCTGGAAACCTGTATTGCCCAGTTCAACACAGAAGGGCAGGAAGTTTAAATAGACACTGATCTATCTACTGTAAGAGCATTAAAGGATCTTTAGATGACTGGACTGAAATGGTGCAACACAAAACAAAAAACAACATCAGAGCACTCAAACATTTGAGTTGACAAACCATGCTTTTAAGTAAAAATGGATTGATTTTATGTAAAAGGAAGTGAATGGTTAAGGTCATATAAATGACCTACAGAGTTTGCTTTATGGCACCACCTAGCTGCCTAATGAAATGGTCACTAAAACAAGAAAGTGATGCCCCGGCCCTCTCTTGAAACTTGATAAATCTCCTTTCTTTTCAGCAGTTGGTAGCAGGCTGACGAGTAGATTGTCAGTTGAACTTTCCAGAAATGTTCAGAACTTTCCTGTGGCTCAGTCAGTCGAACATTGGCCAACCCACTATACCACCAGAGCTGACATTTAAGCTTTGAGTTGTATGTTGTAAATGCATTTAAAGGTACTGTAATATCCTATAATATTTCTACCTCACTGAAGGTTGACTAGTTAACACTTATTTACTTATTCTGATTTGCATATGGACAATCCGTTACTTTGCACAACTTCTGTGAGAGAGTGAGAGAGAGAGAGGGTATTTATGAAGGTGTTTGATGCATCCTTCCATTAGGGGCAGTGTTGATGTTTGCATTGAGTCATCTTTTTTACTCTAAGTGATGGACAGAGCTAAGTTCATAATCGTTCTCATTTAAAATGTGAGTAAATTACATAATTATACATAAATTACATAAAGACAAGGTAAAGAAGTTTCAGAAGTGACTAGAATCACAATCAATTTAAGAAGCAAATACACATCAGCTCCTGGACAATATCTCCCCGTAGCTCCACGGGCGTATTGTGACAATTTTGCATCGTAATAACATTTGTGAAACCCCTATTGCAATGCAGGTGGATTTAAGACAGCATTTTTATAAAACTACATTTATTTTACTTTTAGATTCACGTCAAAATATGCTAATTAATGTGGTTAATTTCTCATACAATTTTAGTAAGCCGCAAAAATGTTCTCCTTTTATATCTTTAGCTAGAATATTCTCAAATGGGTTGTGCTAATGTAACATTTAGGATCATGTGGGATATATTATCTGGTCAATGGAGAAAGTAATGCTTTAGATCTTTTATAAAACAAACACATTTCCTCTCCGCATCAGGAGAGGAGCATTCAGAGCAGATTTCTGGGGCTGTTTTTCTCTTTGTTGCATCAGTAGTGAGGAGACATCGCGCTCTAACTGAAACCCTCAGGCTATAAGTTTGACTGGAGCGGAAGAAAAAAAACATCTTATTTTGTGTGGTTAAAACCATACATTATCAAAGGCATCTCGTGAATAACTTTGATCCAAAGCGGTTACATCTTAATAATTATGTCTAAAAGATGTTTTCTTGTTTATTTCAGTATTGTTCGGAGTTGTTGATCTTGTAATAAAAAAGACGCGGGAGCAAGAACCACAGTCTTGTATTATTTAATGGCACGAAGAGGGGAAATATCCTTTCAAAATAAAAAAATAAATAAATATCGCTGCGCAGCCGTCACGTATCCTCTCTTTGCGTGTTTGCACCATTCGTTCACTTTGTATAACATTTCATCCAGTCGATAAAATGCTGAGAGAGACATTTCTTATAATCCTATATGACCCCAGGAGTTTGTTTGTGCTGCCTTTTATTGGCCACCCTCTTCCAAACCTTCTAGGGAAAATTATGTTTTTACAGAACATTTCCCTTTGCAACCAATCAAAGAGGTGCAGTCAGTGGTAATGAAACAGGAAAACATTTCAGCACTCCTCTCTCCTCTTTAATGGCTGAAAAATGCTAATTGGAAGAAGACCGCATGTGTCAAAGAAAACAAAAGAGGTGGTGTGGCAGGCAGTAGGACTCTTGTTGCAGGATGGCATTTTGAAATGTGTCATTTAAGTCCTGCTGAAACGGAACCACTGTGTTTGGAGAGGAGGATTGAGGAACGAAGCTCCTCCAGAATGTTGAGGTGCACTGAAGCAGGAAGAGACGTTTATGAGGTAATAACCAGATGCACTCACACGCAGTAGAAGAGTCGGCTGAAAGGTCCTTGCAGGCGAATACATGCTTAGCTGGTGACTTCCCTTGCGTTGAGCTTTTCAAAATATATTTCATTCCCATGTATTTGAAGAGATTTGTTCTAAAATTCTATACATTTTGATTAAAAAATAGTTTCTTATCCACAGGAATAGTTTTGCATGAAGTGCTTTCAAACTGTAATAAATCATAAGCCTTAGATTTCAAATATTAGTATTTTTTTTGTATCCCTTTCCTACCATACTTCCAACCCATCATAATCATCAATATAAAGTAACTTTGGAAAAATACGACAAATAAAAAGAAGTGAGTCCCAAACTTGCACAGCATCCTCAAGGATATTAGATTCCAGCTTGCTTAAAGTCTTGCAGTTTAAATAAAATTCAATTTAACACAATATTTCTGTGTAAAGTGACATGTTTCACTCGGAGGCTGCCATTGATGGGTGCACATGTGACTTCCTGATACGAAGAGTACCGTCAGTCTGTTATACAGAACTTATTTTGTCATTTTTTAATTTTGAGAATTTGATTGTTGGCAGTGTAAATGATCTTTCTCATGATGTAAACCCGCTCCACTCAGTGTAGCTGTCAATCACACGGCCCCGCCTAGTTTTGTTGGGGGAAAATGTAACCATCGTAAACCACAAGAAAATAAACAAACCATTCAGCTTTATTCACTGCATAAATAACTTTTGAAAATTATTTAAAGCGTTATTTCTGAGGAGATCCTTTTTAAAATTTGGCTTTTTTCCCGTAGACTTGTATTGGGTGTAAATCGTTCTGCAGCCAGCTCCATGGGTTTGGCTTCACTCCGCCGGTCATGTGATACATATTTGGATGGAACCAAAGTTGAAGTTTCCCCAGTATCTCTCCAGCACCAGACTTTTTTTTTGTTTTCTTTACACGTTCCTATTGTGGCTGTCTTTGGACGGCGTTCCATTCCTCCACACAAACAAAACAAACACAGGATCATCAAAATAATTCATAATACATCTGTAAAAAAGAGATGAAACTGTCCAGAAAGATTGGTGCTGACATGATAGTCATGTGACTGAAACGTGTGCCATTGATTGGTTGAATAGATTTGGAGCATTGAGCATTTTTTCACCCAAACTCTCCCTCTCTACATATGTATAATCTTTTTTTTTTTATTATTATTTAAAGTGATCAGCAAAAACTGGCAATTTGGATTTAATTCAGATCCATCTGTTTTTCTCTTGAGCTCTATATAGTTTTGACAGAAAACTGATGATGGTAAAATAGAAAATATGCAAATGTATGAAGCATTTGTGAATTAAAACAAAAAAAAAAATACTAATAAAAACCTAATAGCATTTGTATAGTTATTATGATAACGTGGTTATTAACTATGTTCATTTTATGTAACTTTACACAAACTCAAGCTGGTTTATATCAAGTGGTTGAACTGGTTTATACATGGGGGGAATAGACGTGGTGGAATAATGACTGGTGGAATTTAAACATTCCCTGCAGCTAAAGCTACAAAATCATAAATCCCTTTTTTTAAGTTACAGAACACTTTATTTATTCGTACGAAGTATTTATGTGGGTTATCAAATTTTATTTTGCATTAATCGATAATTAACACACATACATCAAACCCTGTAAGTTTATTGAGTAGCATTTAGTGAAAATACAAAAGCGATGAGTGATGTTAAGTTTTATGATGTGCTTCCTTTCTCCAGAAAAAGGTGACATTTTAATTACCCTGCCTTATCTGATCGACTTCAAGATATTCCTCTCTGTTAAGGCATACTTTTTATTATTTTTTGTATAATATATCCTTAGCTTTCTCCTGTCAACGTCTGCACTAAAATCATTTGACCCAGTGTCTGATTGAAGCTTGAAGTTTTTATGGGGTATAAACTAGTTTCTTTTCTTATCAAGAATCTTTTCAGTGAGAGAAGTGTTTAATGACGAAAAAATGAAAATGTCTATGAAGGATTCCTGAAAAGAGCCGACTCACACAGTACTTTTCAATACAATCAAGTCATTTCAATAAAACCAAAGACGCATCACTTATTTGAGAATACTTTATTAGATCAAATAAAAAGAATGCCTGGATAAATTATAAAGCAACTCAGCAAATCGTAAAAAGCAGCAACACAAGTGATCAAAACTAAATCTCTTCAAGCCAGTGATTTTAGTAATACTACATAATTGCAGTGTACGGTTGCTCGTGCACAGCTTTGATCATGTTCACAGACGTAAAGTTACACGGCACAACCAGTCCGCACTCTTAGATTCTCTGTTTTTCCAACACATTTATGATTCCAAAAGTCATCAACCGCTGCATAAATGCAATATTTCACTAACCATCCAGAACACAGAACTACAACAGATGCATTGCTGACCTCTGACCTGTGAACTCCACTGTTGTCGTTTATGGAGGCCGGTGACATCACCTAAAAGACAAAAACATTTGGAGGCATAATCAATAAATGCATCACACGCCAGACAGAGTACTTTCCAAGATTTACCATGCAAGCAGCCCTAATCCGGTATCCCCATGGGGACGATTTGATCCTGAAGAAATGTTGTGAATTTTCAGTCGATTTCAGGGATTACAAGCTCATTAAAAGGTATTTATACATAAAATGTATAAATATAAAATATTTCTAGTCACATTTACAATCGTGGGATCTAGTCCTTTTAAAATGGAATGGAAAATGATATTCATTTTTAATCATTTTAATACACACACGCAGTATTTTGTCAATTTGACAGCTTTAGAGTAACTCTCATGAAAACACGATGACAGCATGATGTGTTATTGTTTATAAAGCTTCGGATCTTGCAATATATATCTGCGGACATGTATGATGGCATCCCGCGTCGTGTAGAATGCGTGCGATTTGGATGATAATCTCCTGATGTGATGTGACACGCTACACATTAACAAACCAAAAAAAGCTACAAAGACTATCACCTCAAATCTCCCTCACATTTGCAGCCATGTAACAACCTTCTGATTTAACTAAAGGAGAGAGTGCAAGCTCCTAAACGTACAGCATGATGCACTTTATATCCTGCTATTTTAATGCAAGCAAAAAGAGGCTAATATTTTATTATGTAATTTTTTTATATATAAAATCAATAAACTGAAAGATGTTTAAGAAAAAATTAAATGTGCAAACTGGTAAAGTGATCTGATCTCTGGATAAAACACATAAGGAATGATGGCATTTAATCTGAAATGGTCATCCTTATTTTTATTACTGATGCTCCAAATTTCTAACCTCCAGTGTTTTTAATTTGGCAAAAAAAAAAAAGAATAAATCATGGGCACTATAATTACTCCCATATTTGAGCTTTACCTACAACGGTAAGACTAAGTATGGCACCGTTCAGATGACACGCAGACCTTTAGATGTGCAGGGGTATCGCGTCTTGAGCTTTACGCTTGTAGTCACTCTGCATAACCTTTTACAAAGAAATATACGCCCTACACCGAATATGAGGAACATGAACATATATATGCTAGGACTATACATTTGTATCTAAAGTTTGGATTCCTTATTTCTATCACACACAGCCACCCACCAACACACACACACACACTTTAACACAGGCTACTCAAAAGAAAAAAATGGCAAACAAACTTGACACAATTCCATTAGATTTATAAATTCAACTTAAAGCGTCTCTCAAATGCTCCAGTGTGACTTTTACTGATGTCGAACAATCTCTGTTGAGTTTGATCTTTATTATAATGCAAATTCAATTTTTGCTTTGCATTGTTTAATGATATTACATGTCTAATACTGGTTGAAACTAGACTTTTCAACAGAGTGACATTTTTATGCACTAAACATTGTATTTTTAACGCAAACTCGGTTGCAATTTATATGAGAATAAATGTTGGAACTCGTTTTAAGGCGTACAAACACCATGGAGGGATTTTCATCACAAAGTTGACCCCTTAACAGTTTTTTTGGGCAGAAATACTGTATCAAGTTAATAACACATATTAATATAAAAAGCAATAAAACGGGACAAGATAATATTTACTGTATGTGCACATGTGCACAAATAAATTGGTTTATGGAGAACTCCTGTCAAATATATTTGTTTAAATGTAATTGTATAAGATAACAGTTTATAATAGTAAAGCGTAATTGTACTTTCTGATTAAATCACAGCATTATCAAGGTGTTAGAAAACTTTAAAAGAAGTCGACAGCTGCAGAAAAACACATATATTTCATATGCGTTTGCATTTTATGTGGTAATTGGCATTAAACCGTTGTCTCGCACGGAGAGAAAGGAATAGATGTGCTGTTCACGGGGAATAATCTCCAAAAAGCCTTGCGTTTTCCACCCGGCGCTCCTCCTGCGCTCCAGTGGGAGAAATCTGGGCTTCTCGGAGTTTCTGATGGGAGATTGGTGACGTAAGAGCCATCAACAGCGACAGGCTGATCGAGCTCGTCGCGGGGATGGATAGATGGACAGATGTTGGGGCGGAACTTGGACATATTTCCACATTATTAGCCCCTACCGACACGCAAACCGCATAAGTGATCAGTTAGATTGCAACTGGCAATAGCTCAAGGATGCGCAGAAGCTTCAAAGGTAAGAATATTATTCATTAACGTCGCGCGTTGAAATATCAAGCCCTTGATATGGTGATGCATTAGATCCTAGCCCTGGCTTCTTCGTGTGTTTACACTGTACTTGCAAATGTACACTCACCGGGAGATGCGGAGAAGCTCTCGCGTCGGTCCACAGGCTCAAATCCATCGCGTGCCGAACCACCGCGCGTCGAAGAACATTAAAATCCGCTAGGAACACCAGGCGACAAAAGCGAGGCCACTTATGACCAAATCTCTCGGGTTTCTGGCGTTCTCCTTTGAAAAACACACCCACCCACTCACCAACTTACAGAAAGAGTGGACATTGCGTCAAAGCGGGGATAAAGACAAAAACAAAGTTGAGATTTCAGCGCGATCTTGGGTTGCCAGGTATACCGGCGTCAACAAAGTATCGCCAACAGCCGACGCGGTGGATTTTACTCGTCTTAACCAAATAATATCTGAAATGGAGAACACCACTGGCCTCGTTTTTTTAAATTTGTGGATGTTTTGATGAATAAGTAATGTGTAAGCGTTGTACTGGGGCTTGTTACGGTCATCCTCAACTTGTTCCAGGAGTCCCTCCCCTTCCCGTGCAAAGTGTTCACTTCCTACATGTAGCAAGGTGTAACGAATCAATCTGTAACTTCAAACTCTCCTTTTTTTCGGCGATGTTTAAAATATATCAAATGAATTCGCGTGTGGGACTGATATAGTTTATAACGCGTCTGCAAACGCGTAGCGCGTAACAGTTAAACGAAACCGGCGCGGCGTAAACCATGGCTTTGGAGCAGAAAAACAAACTAAATAAATGTTTTCCCCGTTCCCGTGTACTTCTTTTCGTCGACGACTGATGTAAACAGCTCAAAAAGCGTAGAATAATTAAGATTATCTTTAAAGCGTGTCAGCGAGGAGGACAAACAAGTGAAATCTGCTACAAATTGCTGGTCGTTGTCTCTCAAGCTATCCTGTTTTCTGGAAAGGGAAAAAAAACAGAACAATTAAAAAGATTGACAGGTGGGTTTTCACTGTCAGAGTGACGCTCCGGAGGGGTGGAGTAAAGAGAGAGAGGCAGGAAAGGCAACTCGATGTGTCTGTCTATCAGTTGAGACTGTCTGAACCGCTCACGCATCCTGAACGCGCCGTACACATTTCAGCGAAGCCGCGAGACGGAGAATGCCGTTTCGCTCCCCGGAGTTTCAGTTTTTTTAACAAAGAGTAAGCTAATTACTCGAGTTTCCTGCGAGAGAGTGGGTTTTGTTTATCTACCGCGGTGTAGTAAACGCGTCACGCACGCCCGAATCAACTGTCCACATGTTTCCCTGAGCGCGGAAGGACAGTGTTTGGTGAATACCGGGAGGAACGCGGAGGCTCTCCACTGCGCGCGGGGAATTTCGTCCGCTGAGCTCCATTTGTGACTGACATTAACTGTCTCCCGTCTTGGTTTTGTCCCATTGCAGGCTTTCCAGTGGGTGCGCGGACGGAAATACAGTTGGACGGACGCACCATAGCGGGAAGTTTCTTCCGTTTTGCTTCAAACTGTTGTCGCAAATAAGGAGAACACGGACGCGTGCCTGCGCCATTAAACATGTACGGGAGATAGAGTTTGACTTTAACACTCCGAGCCTGACTGGCAGCTACACCTATGTTGCAGCTGAATTTATTTACAGACCAATAAGTCTGTACTTCAACATCTCCAGAGAGATTCTCTCCTCTCAGACTTTGCTTCCGCTCTAAGTGACTTTAAACAGGGTGGACTTAAAACAGTGAAGAGGAGCACGTTAATACATGACGTTTTTGATTTAATTCTTGTTCTCCGTCGCCTGCTTTTTGGTTCTGTATGAGAAGTCCAGAGGAGACTGGGAAGACAGCATGCCGCGGAGAAAGCAGCAAGCGCCGAGGCGATCTTCAGGTAAGCTGTGCAGAGTAAACAGAATCTTTAATCTCACTGTTTGTGTGGTAAACGCATTTCCAATGATGTTTAGCGCTCACCCTTTTGAGAAATACTTTTCTCAGCAAAACCCACTTTGGTTTAAAAACAACGCGCGAGTAACTTTTTTTTGAAGTTGTGCCAAATTAAAACTTCACAGCTCACCGTGGCCTCCGTAGCAGGGGGAAAATGTACTTTCAAAGTGTTCCAGTTCATCTATTTAGATGCGGATTGCCATCCTTGATTTGATGCTTGATTGATCGCCTGTCATGTGGCCGCCTTTGATCTATTCATTCCTGATAAACATCAGTAAATCATTCACCATGGAAACACGCATGCGCGGTACCGCACTCTAAGTGCAGCTTTTGCTCCCGTCGTGCGCGAAATAAGTTTTTTTTTGTGTGTGTATACCACCTTTTTATAGTCAAAAGATGGAGAGAAAGGGTTTTAAGAGGTTCCTGCGGTGTGTGTGGAACACAAAATGTAGCTGGGAGAACATACCTTTTCTTGTGGATGTCACAGAACAGGCCATCTGTACTGAGACCAGTGTGAAATACCTGTGATGTTTTGTTTTAATGAATCGGTTATTAAGACCAAGAGGTTTTAAACAGCGTAGTTCCACTTTTAAGCCCGTTTTGTTTCATTCCTTAAGTTTTTCTGTCTCCCATTTAATCCCTGTGACTAACAGGTCCATTCTCTTCCGAATGAAGGCTCTCTTTCAAGTTCAAGCATCAGCGGTCACAGATCTGTGGAATTAGGCCTTGATTTTTTTTGACTGATGAGGGAAGTGCCGACATACCAGACACACTGTTGTAACCAAAGTCGACTTTATTAAGAGCTAACAAGTGGCATACGCAGTAGATGGTTTACTTACTAGTCTATCATTAAACGTTCTGCTCAATGGAGAGAAATGGTGTTTGTGAAGGGGTTATTTTGTCTCTCTGGCTGTATGGCGAGACTGACGTGGGGAGTTTGAAAGCTCACAGAGGTGAGATGGCGCCTGGTAATCTGACCTGGCAGCTCCTCCACAAAAACAAGCCATCAGCCCCCTCCGACTCGGCTGAATATTGATTTAATTTTCTCTATTCTGACAGGCATGTTCATCATTTGGTTTAATGGTCATTCAAAAGTTGGCAGGCACATTGTTTCCGTTTTTCCCTGAGCTTGACACTTTTTCCACCTCTTCGTTGGAGTTATTGACAGAGGGAATAAAAAGTAAAGCTGCTTAACGTGACCAGGTTAGATGTTTTTACAAAATCAGTCATTGCTGTTTGTTTATTAAAACGCAGTTCTCCGCTCCACCTCTTTTAACGGATGAGTTTGTCTCGATTTGCTTGCCATCATTGGCATTGTTTGCACTGAGTGATTTACATGCATCAGCTGTGGGCTTAGGTCGTTTTGGTGCAGTGTGATCAGAGTGGCCCTCTGTGTTGTGCTGCTGCAGTCATTTGTATTTATTTGCTGGCTTTTCTCTGAAACAGACACAGGCCTCCCACGTAGAGCACAGACTATGACTGTGAGTTCTATCAGAGAGGAGATGAGCCAGGGGAGGACTTTGCGATGAATGCGGTATATCTTTGCTGCACCAGGTTTCGTTTCGTTTGGTTTCGTTTTATTCACATGAATAAAAACACTGTCCGTTTGCATCCTTTTCCAGTGTGTAAACGTCACTATAATATTGCCTTAAATGTTAGAATAAAAAGCTCAAACACACTCAAAGGAAGAAAAATAAACCTCAAGGAGGGAGTACCCGGCAAAGGGAGTCATTAAAACGCTTTCTGTCCTCAGCACCAGAGGCTTCTTAATTACCAGACATAAAGGTAAAGGTTCCTCCACTGGCTTCATTAGGGAGGAACCCTAATTATCTGAGCTCCTGATGGATTTGTGACAGGCTCTAACGATTAAAGCTGACAAATTCAGCGAAGTGTCAGGTCTGCAGCTGCCTTGATGTAATCAAGTTGATATTATACAGTCCCTTTAGCCTGTAGTGCTGAATTAACTCAATTTTCTGGTGCAGGTGACAAATGGACTTTGCTACCTGACTAATCACGTCACCGTGGCAATGCTGCCTAATGACCTCAGTAATCCAGGCTCTTAACCGCACCGCTGGGCCTAGAAAGGCTTTTAGGCAGCCAATCAGAGCACTCTTTTCTTTTAGCCAATCAGACACTGTGTTCTGTAAACACACCATCATTCCATCTCCATGTTGATGGATGTACCACTGTTCTGTGTCATTGCTTGCACTGGCATTCAAGCTCTGAGTGTACCGACATACTGTGCTCCAGTTGACAATAATCGCGGCACCTCACTCTCAAATTCTGAAAATACTGTCAGAATGTGAGTGCTGTGGAGCTGCTTGGCCTTCTTAAGTCTTTAAGTGCAGCATTACATACAAATCAATCTGCAGTTACTGATTATTTCTCACAGCTAAGTTCAGATGTATCCATGGCCTTTGAATCACAAACACGAGGGTATTTCTTTTAAGTCAAAGTATCGTTTTTTACTATTTTACAAGCGTTTTGCCTGAAATACAAAGTGCTCACACATCGTATATTTTGGTAATCTCACTCTACAGTGTGTTTTCCTTTCCTACAGTCCATGCAACAACACAAGTGTATCAAAAGAAGACCAATTTCTGCAGGTCGAGGGGGTCTTAGTGTGAAACACTGGTGGTAAAAGTCACTTTGGCAACAAAAAACAATGTCTGTCAAATATATGCCATCAATTTGAACATTTTAAGCTCTTTCCATGACTACACACCCTGTTCTTGATTATCTTCCATTCGAACACTAATGCCATTTTGCCTAACACTATACTTTATCTTAAATCGTTCGTTCTCTTTTACTCTTAATGTTCTATTAGCAAAAATAAAGCCAGTCCCTGGGTAAAATGGAACGTGCATACTCTGTTTATAAGCCTCCGGCACTTCAAATTGTCAGTTCTCTTCATTTTTACTGCTTCATCTTCATATAAAATAAAAAAATTCAACACATGCATTAGGTTAATTAATTATTCCGAGTTGTCAGTTTTTGCTTGTGTTGCAAAACAATTACAATTAGACCAAAACATCATTTTAAAACGGCTAATAGACCAAATAATTAAACATGACCTAAAATGCCATTCTGTCACACAAACATTTTCATCGAACCCCTTTTTTTGAAGCTGCTCTTACAGGAAAGTGCTATATAAACAGACTTGAATTGAAATGGGATAGTTTAGAAGCACACAATTAAAGTATGTACAGCACAATTTATCAAAAAATATTCAAAATGACATTCAGAACCTATTGTAGTCCAAATTTTATCAGGTAAATTTTTCCAATTACCTTCACTTTAAGAACGCTATCGTATGGAGTCATGTGACTCCACTCCATTTAATGACTGAAAAAAAAGTTCGATTAAGCAAGGTTTTGACTTCATGTCTAAGCACCTAGCCATAGTTCATTTTTTGCTAATTGTTTACACACTGGAATCCTTAGACCAAAACCCCAATTCCTAAACTTCTTTTAGCTTAGCTTTAAACACAGTGTAATCATAGCTTAAACACATTTTCAACAATTGCGGAACATGCTTATTGCAAAACCCTACAAGTGTTTTTCTTACAATAGACACTTTTTCCAAAGACTAAATCACCTGTTATCATTGAGAAGACACTCGGTTCAAAAAGCAATCTGGTAAATTTAGCCATTCATATAGACACTCGAAAGCTTTTGCACGGAGAACGTCTCGCCTGCGATGTTGTTGAGGTCTTGTGGCCAGATCCAACAGAAGGCTGGATCCATTAGCCCACAATCATCCCCTCACCACAAACTCAATAGCATTTCAAATTTGATTTGTTAGTGATTTTTCTTTATTTCTGTAATTTATATTTTTTTGTAACAAACGTTTTGATTCTGAATAAATGGGAACAGGAACACAAAGAATGGGGTGTTTAAAGCGTTTTGCTGCGGATATGAAGGTTCGATTCCAGTGGTGCTTGTTGCAATATCAAAAAATCAAATTTTTAACAGGGGTGTTGACTTTTGATTGTAGTGTTTGTGTTTGTGGCAGATATGTGAGTTATTAATCTCCAAGTGTTGGACTTGTGTGTAGAGTTTTCACATAATGGGCCAAATTCTGCAAAACGTGTATAAACTAAGGGGGTTTTAGGGGGAAGTTGAAAAGAGGATATCACATCTAAATTTAACATGTTAACGGATGATGTCAATTAGGGAACCATGCTGATGTATTTTTCATTGTTGCTGCTTGCTTTACCAGCTAGCAATGAGAAACAAAGAAGATCTTCAGCCTGACATCTTGGCTCACCTTGTCTTGGCTTTGCTGGAGGGTACACTAGTCTGCTCTCATGTCATTAACAGGTGACATTGACCCATTTAGTCAATATTCATGTTGGGACCCACCACTTAGAACTAATAGTTTAATTTGCATTTGGGGATCAAGCCAGTGGCCTATAGGAAATCAAAGTGTATCCAGTTATTCTGAGTCCTGCACTCACCGTTCCCCTTGTCCGAGATCGTGGAGGTTGAGTTTGATTAATGAAGATCGATGACAGGTTTTATGGGTAGAGTGGATCAAATTGAAAATATGTTGGGACTTTGCTTGAGCCAATTGTGAAGGTACACAGTGTGTGGTAAATATTGCTCTGCACTTTCAAGGGTTGCAAAATTCTAAAGTTTAAGAATGTTGGAGTTTTGTTGGAGAGTAAAAATTTGAATATGACATTGTTTTTTAAAAACGAAACATCCTCATGACATTTGAATGTCACTGTTGTAAATTTGGTTTAGAATATTTTAATATTATGTGAGCTCAAAGTAACCCCCCCCCTGTTTTCTCCATCCCATCCTGTCTTTTTTGATCCTCCATGTTTCATTTCTTAGCTAATTTAGTCCATGGTGAGTCAGAAAGATGAGAGGGAGGGGAAAGAAAGACAAAAGAGAGAAAAGCTCAAGTCATGACCCAGCAACGGGAGTCTCCAAGCTTGAGGAGTACACGGAGGTCAACGTGTACCCAGGGGAGCCCACGTCTGCCTTCTCTCTGTCCTGCACTGCACTCATCTGTTGCTGCTTTCTCCTGCTTTTCTTCTGACTCACAGGAAGGACGGGGTGTTTTTAAAGACTATACAAAGGTTTCTCTTCCCAGTATGTTGTTTTCCTCATTTCCAGCTCGATACGTCCTCGACAGATACAACACAAACGTCTTGTCAAACAGATTTGTGTCGATGTTTGTCACGGGCCAGCAGGAGATTGAGCTTTGATGTTTGCGTTTTAGCCTCTGAGGGGGTGTGTGGTGTCATGGACAAAATTGGAACAAGATCAGTTGTTTATTGATATGAATGAGTTTGGGAATGTTATATTCTGTTGTTGTTTTATCAAGAAAGGCAGAAGAAGTTTTCCGATTGCACCTTCAAATTTATTTACGTTCAACGGAACGTTGTTGATGCATTAAAGGAAAAAAAGTGGTGTATTCTCAACCGAAAATATTAATCTTTCTTTAGCACACAATTCAACGGCTGTTATTTTAATCAATTTATAAATTTTTGTTTTAGTTTTCAATTACCTACTTTGTGTTTGGCCCAAAGTTCTATTATTAATGTCATCAGAAAGCTGATGATCTTTTAAGTAATTTCAATTTATTTTGGGAACCCTACATTAAATTACAAACATTTTGAAAGAGAAACGTTCATTTCAAGTCTTTGCTCTTGTCAGCTTTTATGTTCTTCACAGCAGTCTAAGTTTCACTGTAAGAATCAGACGGTTGTCCGTGTTACTGAGTTGCATGGAGTTCTATTTAACAAGAAACACAGCTGGCTGCTCTTTGGTCAAGAAATCTGTACGTTAATAGATTGTGTGTTCATCTTCACAGAACTGTGTGTTGTGTTCGTTTGCATCCTGCATAGACCTGTTATGCCTTTGTAATCAAAGCATTTGTGTTTGCTAATCTATCTTTGAACCTCAAATACATCTGTCCTATGCCTCACGTAAATAATGCATAGTGAATAACATCAAAAAGGGGCACTCACTAGAAAACTCATGTGTTCTGACGGAGTGTGCAGACTTGTGAGGGTGTACATACGTACAATACTCCAATTTTATTGCTTTGTATGGGTTACATCCAAAATATGAGGAAGCAATCAACTGAACCAAATCCCTCAATGTTAGCTTAAGCAATCAAGCATCAAATACATCTTCCAATTACAAAAAACAAAGTGTTTGTGTTGTTAAGGTAAAGTATCTGAATTCCAAATGTTCTTGGTACGATTGTACTGAAATTGTTTTAAAGTTTCTGGTAATTTGTGACCGTTTTTTGGTCTCTGCTGTGTCGTGATGTCCTTCAGTAGCATCTATGACAAGGTCTTTGACGACCTTCTTTGTGGACATCCCCACTCAAGTAATATTTCTTTTAAAAATGAGCTTTCCTTCATTGCTGAACATCAAAAAACAAATTCAGCTATACTACTCAGTTGCTTCTGTCACTTTAGTCTATCTAAATATACATTTCCGCTGTTTTTTTTTATTTTTTTTTTATATATATAGCTAATGAATCATTTGTACTGGTGTAAACATTCACTGTGGCACATTGTATTTCAATCCATTATGGAGTCCTTGTGAAAACAAGAAGTAAAGTTTTTATGAGAAGAGGAACTTTATAAAACAGTATCTTAAAAGAGACATCTTAAAAGAGTGTTTTGTACTCTGAGAGCACAACCTTTATGGCTGCCCCCTAGAGGCCGGATGATATTGCATGTTTTATAAACTACACCCTGCTTTTCTCAGCCTTATGGCTACCTTTTTACATTAAATTTATTTTGTTTCCAGTGACTGTTTAAACATTGATTCAGTCTCTGTATTCATCGCCTGTATTTTTTTAATGTATAATTATTAGGGGTGTAACGGTTCACGGTATGTATCGAACCGTTTCGGTACGGCCTGTTAGGTTCGGTACACTTGCGTACCGTTTCGGTATTTTTATAAAAATTTAAATTTATTATTAGCGCGATATTAAGCGCAGCGGAACAATATTCCAAGGCGAGTTTCCGCACGGACGCTATTGAGTGACGAGCACGAGCGCGAGTAGGAAAATGGAATCGTATCAAAAGCGAAAGAGAAGCCAGAGCTTGAAGACCCTCCCACCTCACTACACTCTCCTGTTCGGGAACACGTTGGCTTCTCTGTTAAAGTACGTAACGGGGATAGACGAGTGGATAAATTTTAAGTTGTATGCCGACATTGTTCCACGGAGATCGGGCAGGCAACACATCTAACATTTCTACTGCTGGAGATAGTCACTGCAACCAGATCTATGCTCTCTTCAGAAAATGTGGATGGGTTAATCTATCCTAACTAGTTACAGTATTTCATTTTTTATTTAAAAAAATGTGTTTTTCTTTATAAAGAGTGCAATTTATTTAAAATATCACCCAAATGTGTCACTTTTATTTATTTTATGCAAGAATTCTACTGTGTATTGGCTTTTCAAAATAAAGATTATGTAAGTTCTTATTGTTTTGTACCGAACCGAACCGAACTCTCCAAGACACTGTACCGAACCGAATATGATTTTAGCGTACCGTTACACCCCTAATAATTATGCGTATTGTAGACATTGTACCATGAGCAGTGTGTATTGTGTTAGAAGAAAGAAAGAACTATTTGACAGAGCAAAGGGTAATGCTTAAAATGGCACAATATTGGTGAAAACGTAGGAATGTGAAAAAAATATAAAAGGGGTGAGGATGGAAGAAAGAAGTGCTCAGAAAGGTATTAGAGCTGACAGATGAACAGGAGTGGGGAGAAATTCTCCCGCAGCAGCTGGGACTGCAGTCATTATCCTGACAGGTGTCAATTAAGAATTACTGCCTGCTTCAGTCCTCTGCACAGCCCAGCTGTCTGTGCAGCAGAGAAATAACACTTTACCCTTGTCACTTTGTTAGTTCGTAGCCATAGCCTCCGAAAATGAGTCGCCCCAACGCTAATCGATAACCAGTGTATTAGCAATTATTTTGCACATTGATTTACGAGGGCCAACGATGACTTCTGTGCTGTTATTAGCCCTTGATTAGATCTGCCCGCACACATGAACACACGCACACCAACTCCCTCACACACATTCATTGCGAGCTGCCCTGTTGCCAGGTGGATATATGTTTCCGTCGAGGCCCCGAGGTTTGGTATAGTCTTGGTGCACAGTCTTATTCGTCCTGTTGGGCTTTCCATCATGCTGGGTGTTCTAGAGACAGCCCCACATGCACCCACACATATAAGCGCAGGACCTCTGTGCGGGTTGAAATACAGCTCGATTTCAGGCAGGCCCTGGATGTGCACTGATGGGGTGTGAGCGTGTACATGAGAGGGGCTTGTAAAAGGCAAGCTTTTTTAGTGCATTGCCGTGGTCTGTTTAAGTTAAATAAATGGCCCTTTGGTTTAGAAGGTGCTCCTGGTTACTGAGAGTTATGGCTGATCAGATAACTGTAAGTAATGTCTATGTGAAGAAAGCATTCAATCATTTGTGTTTTCAGCTTTTTAATACCTTTAAAATCTACGATCAACATACCTACAGCAAATCAAACACACAAAATAAGCGTCAGAGATATGGTTGATTAGAAAGCAGGATTGTTAGTAAAGCATTGACTACATTAGTTTTTATCAGCCTTAAAATCCACTCAAAAGATCCCAAAAATGCACTGATTTTACTCCTTATCATAAAAGAAATGTCTCTCTAACCCATTAAACATGTTCTTTTAGTTGTTCGTTTTGTTGATCTAATTTTGTTTGAGTGAGACCTTTGCCCTATAGGAACAGAAAGGAGAACCTAATCCCTGGGTTCCCTCGATATGCTGATGTAAAACGGAGATCCCACTTCCTCCTCTCTTGATCAGAGGCGTTACGATTCTCTTCTGTGAGCACTAAGCCACTAGACACACAATGACTGGATAAAGATAAGCCGTGAGCTTGTGTTGACACTCTCATTGAGTCCCATAATGCACTGCTTCGAATCATGCTCATAAAGACTTGGCTCGGTTTTTATTAGCCGTCTATGTACGGTTGCACAGACAAAAAAAATAGATTTTGTGTTTTTACCCTGACACTTTCATTGCTCATTTTTCTTTCGGTGTTTAAGGCTGCATTTGCAGTTTATCACCCCTAACGTTTCAAGAGTCATGTCAACACATCTCTTTCAAAGGGTCATTTTTATTATTTCTTTTGATAAAAATCTGTGCACTTAAGACAATACCTGCTAGATCCTACAAGTTGATGTATGTTGATGTAGGTGTTCTGATGCGACACTAAAAAGTAATTACTACCATTTTGGTTGCTGTTTTATGGGTCTGAGAAGGTATCTACAAGAGGTATAGGGTTTCTATTTTTTAGGTTGGACTGTTTCCTTCCTTGAACGATTGCAGTGCCACAGTTATTACTCTTTTAGTTTAGTTCCAATTATATTTCTGGAACCTGAATAGTGATATGGTGTATGGCTGTAACAACGAATGGATAATTGTCGGTTTTGAAGTTCTTTGAGGCGTTTTACATTAAAAGCCTTTAAGAAGAAGGTAACCTGAACGTAACGCCAGAACGAGCATTAATGGCCCGGAAATACTACAACCATGCACGAAGACTTAATGAGAAAATATGTTAGAGCTACAAATGTCGAAACAAACCGAATCTCTTCATTGTGTAAGAGTTGTGCAACTCGCTAGCATTACAATGCGCAATCACCTCAGGAGCAATGGTGATAAATGAAAATGACAACCTCTGGCTTTCCCTGTGACTGCAATTCTTCTACCGCCCACTAGAGACTGGCGTCAAAAAAGAGCAGGTTCTCATTCACTCCCATGTTAAAATTGCCAACTTTGGTGCTAAAAAAGTTCCATCCCTGGTTCCAACAGTTTTATTGATTTAGATTTCTAGATTTGACCTTCATGAACACTCTAAAGGGGGTTGACATTTTTTTTAATTTTGTTGGTTTAAAATTTTTTAAGCCTTAAAGTTGTGCATTATTTAAAGGCACAGTTTCTTGACGGTCAGGTGATTGACAGCTCTTTCAGCCAGTCACGTCATGGCGTCATCCTCTGGAGTCATTTTTCCAGCCACTTTCATTGATAGAACTTTGCTACTCCTTGTGTTTTTGTGATTTTACTGTCAATTGTTTTTTGATTTATTTATTTTTTTTTTTGTGTGTGTGTGTTTGACTGTCGAGTGTGTGGTTTCTACGCCAACATCCAGCCACCTGATTATCAGGAAGTTACTCACTTTCATGAAGGCAGTTTTGACGCCCACTTTTAGCTTCATTTCACTTTGCCAGAACCCAATGGGTGACGTTTGGCCCATGTTATACACAGTCAATGGGTGCTTATGTAGATTTGCTTTAATGGTACGAATATAAACAGTAGAGTATTACATTTAGTAATTGTTTCCCAAAAACAGTACAGATCTGTTTTCAAATGTAATTTAATGTGTTTTACTTAACAGTTTATGATTGTTTATTTTATTTATTATTTTACATATCATTTTCAGCATCTTTTGTCCTAATTTCACCATGTAAATATAATTAAACAAGCAAATGTTTTTGTTTTGGGTGTTTAGGGAAGTTCAAAAACAAACTTTTCTCTTATTTAAGGTTTAATAAAACCCCCTTTTTCAGTTTTTTGTAGTTATAAGTAAATCATTGAATTAAAGAAGCATTAATCAGATTAATAATAATAAAAAAAGCACCATTATTATAGTGTTTTATTTTATTCACATTCATTACCCCTTGCAGAGTCCTTCTCATATGCGTTAATGGATGGGTGGGCATGCCATGACAAGTCTCCCAGACCAAACCTGATTGTGATTTGTCCAAATGACTGTAAATACCTTTCAAGTGGCACATGTTCCAAGAGGCCCTAAGCTAGTTTGGAGACAGACTCTGGCAGACAGCGTCAATCATAATGTTAAGCCTTACTCTGAGTCTTCTGTCTGAGAAACCAGCGGGGGGTGTCTTGTTCAAATCTGCACCATCACCCTCCCCTCTTTGTTTTTTTTTTTTTTTTTTTTTTCCTGGTCACCTCCTCTTTCAAAAAAGCCATATGCTTCCTTGTTCGACTTACGCATGTGCACATATAGTCATGCCAAGGCCGCGACACCTATAACTATTAACCTTGTCCAGGTGACTGAAAGCTGTATGGTTGGTGGATCTTTAACCGAGGGATGGATCATTGATCACTGACTTGTTCAGCTTGGCCCTTGAAGTTTGTGAGCTTAGGAACTTGAGATGAACAGATGTTGTGGAAAGGAAGAAAAGACAGATAACTCAAAACATGGAACACAAACATTTGCTGTTCCATTAACAGATTGGGATTTTTCAGAAGAGGAAGGAGTAATACAGCTGCAAAGTTCAGATCTACCTTAAGCTTATGCCCTTCACGTGAGATAAATCTACAGGGAAGTTGCCAAGGATTTGTTTTTCCACTGACCGACACAGGAGACAGTTTCACTACTCTGGAGAAATGTAGTGCTATTGTTTGCGTGTGCTGGTATGCGTTTTATACGTGTGTACGTTTGTGTAGCTCCTCAGTAGAGCACCGTTTCCATGTTAAATTGGTTATGGCAGCGCAATCCAGTCCTACTTAGAGCCGTCAGAGCAGCCGGTTGTGACGAGCCTCAGCAAGGACGTGTCATAAATACTGAGGTGCCGCTTGTTTCATGTAAATATTCCTCTGTTTTTAGGATCGCCCATCAGTATAGGGATAAGTATTTGCCTTTTGGACTCAAGGAGTCTCATCTGGAGAAGCCTTCTGTTAGTTCCCTGTGTCTCTTTTGTGGACATATCTTGTTAGTAGCAAATGTCTTACTGCAATTTTGTAGCTGTAACAATAACATTATTCTCATTTAACATTAAGAGATTAACAAAAACGGCACATGCACCAAATATTTTTTTATTACTTCCCTTTTAAACAGAGTTGGTTTCTAGCCATTTGCATTTAAAATGGCGATGTGTTTAGCATTATTTGACGAGTGTCTCAATATCAGGAGGGAGGAGGGGCCTGCACTGTCTAAAACACATCACTCAATGGTTAATGATACTCTCTTCTCATTTAGCCACACCATTCTCCCATTCCCTCCTTCTTTTAACCCTTCACAAATCAAGCACAGGGTCATCCACAGTTCACAGCCCCCAGGTGGTCAAGAAAGCATGACCACACCCTCAAGAGTATGTTAGACCGACTGTGCTGGTGTATGTTTTCTGTAAACTGTGGTCCAGGTGCTGTTTTTCTACACAACTTCATCGCTGCTGCTCTGTTTTTTGTCCCGTTGCCTGTTTGTCTGGTGTCAGTCTGGTGGTGTGTTCGCAGGACGTGTTTTTGAGCCTGGTGGCAGATTTATTGCCTCTGCGCTGTTATTGTGGCGTAAAAGCTGAAAAGTGTCTCTGTCTGTTCCTGTTACAACAATGTCTAACATTTTTCCCCTGTCGTTTTTAACATGTCTGTTGATTATACAGAACGTATAAAGATTTGCAAATCAAGAAGTCAAATTTAAAGATCAGAATAAAATAAATAAAACAATGTTCATTTGATCAAAATACACATTCTGGTTGTGAAGTCTTTCAACCAGGTTCTTGAAATGCAGGGCTTCTCACTTGGGTAACATCGGTAGTGCTCTCTAATTTTTTACTTTAAATATTGATGCACGTATTTTCTTTTTGATGCAATTCTCGAGAAATGAGCTCTCTGCGCTGTTCCCCAGCAAACATTCAATTTCAGAGATATAAAGCTGTTAAAAAAAAAAACAAAAAAAACTTTTTTTGTATGGGGCGATGCTTTAAGAGAGATCAGTCAAGGTTGAACTTTAGGTAGAAGCTAGTTTTGGCAGGTATTCACAAATATTAGAAATTAGATATATATTGAATTAAATATTAAGCTCTTGAAAGTAACCCTGTACGTTTTTACAATGGCAACTCACATTTCAGTTATCATAAGTCTGATGTGGAATAATATGGAAACCAATTTTACCTCAGACACAACAGAGTTTAAAAACGCGTTGATAACGGAATAACTACAAACACACCATTGATAAACGCTTTCAGAAGAGGTTGTGTTGTTTACAGTAAACTCCTGTAATGCTCAGCCTGTCAAAACACTTTACAAAATGCACTGCACATATTTTGGTAAAACTGAGATGGTTAACGGATCTGCTCTTCTGAACACTGGCTCGCTCCCCATAAAAAAAGTGCCAACAAGACTGCATTACAAAAAGTGAAGAAAGATGTGTGTATAGCGTGTCACTCCAAAGTGATGTGTTTTTGTAACTCTGTACACTCGGTCAGTGGCCAATTGTTTTCATTATAAATTATGTTAAAACTTTCACAAAAAGCAGTGCACATTTTCCCTGGTTTTCTATAGTGAAATATGAGCTTATCAAACACTTTACAAAATACACTGCAGATGGCTTTCCATAGTTTTTGGTAAAATTAGACGGATTCCATTTTAGATGGTAAATAGATGTGCTCTTCCGTACACTGGCTCGCTCCCCTTTAAAAATGCCTTAGCATTAGCGCTTGGATGCATTAGCATGAGTGAAGACAGAGTTATGTAAATTACGAATCACCCCTGGGGAAGGTCCAATGTCCGCAAGTGACATGTCTCTGTAAGTGGTAGTGTTTTTTTTTAAGCCATAAATATGTAAACAATTTTAAATCTCAGCTCGTCAAACACAAAATACAGAGCAAATGGTTTTCCATAGAGTCTTTGGTAAAATTTAGATGGTAAATAGATTAGCTCTTCCGTACACTAGCTCACTCCCTATTAAAAATGTGTTTAGCAAGAGTGAAGACTACTGGGGTAGGGCCAATGTCTGCAAGTGATGTGTGTCTGTAACTAGGTACTTTTTTTGTCAAAAGATCCAGCATTTTTTTTTATTTCTCCGTTCAATACCCCTTTAATTTTTGCAATCAGTTTTAAACCAGTTTCCACGCATTCTACCCCAAATAAAGGTGAAAATATAAAATGTTTATTGTGTGATTATGAATATGCACAAACTTTCTTGTCCGCCTTTGAGATTTTCCTGCTAACTGTCAATGAAGAAAATGCAAAATGAAACCACTCTCCCTCGCTCACTCCCTCTCTCTTTTCCTTTCCACAGTATCCTCTTTTCTCACACTAAATTTAGGTCACAGCTGTAAAGACAATGAGGTTGATTTGAGCATTTCTCTAGTACTTCCTCAGATTTATTTTGGTCTGTGACAACTTCAAACAGACACGTGTCCACTTGATGTTTTGTCACAGCGTGTTGTTTTCCACGTACAGTATTTAGCTGTGACTGTGCGTCTGTTGGGTCCCTTTCAGGTAAAGAGAAACCCCAGGGCTGTAGAATTAAAGCTTTTTACCCATAATCCATCTGACCTGGGTTTGCTATTCCCTCACCACAAACCTTAAATCAATCTACAAATTCAGCTCCATGTCTCTGCTCATAAAAGGCTCTCCTTTCACGTAAAAAAAAAGAAAAAGAGAAAAGAATGGGAGGAAAAAAAAACAGTGTAGGAAAGCAGGGACCTTATATAAAGGGCATGGTCTGCGTCCATGCCAGAAAAGCCTGATTTCCTTTTGCAGTGCGGCCATACATCAGAGGCCCTCCCAGCTGGACTGTCACACTCTGACAGAATGACATGTGTCATTTATCAAAGGGGCCAGAGCTTGGGAAAACTCATATGACAAAGCCTGGGAGAGTTCATTCCCCCTTATCCACAAAGCACACACACACACACAGACACACATATAATCCATCTCTCTAGTTCTTTCACTCACACACCATTCCCTCCCACCTTTCTGCTGCTTGCCTGTTGCCAAAAAATGGGTCTGTAATATTTCTGTCATCTACACACCAACTTGCTGTTCTATTCCTCTTTCTCTCTCACTCTTTCAAACGTTTCACAAAACATTTAGCCTTTTTTGTGTATAAACATCTGTATAACTCTTGAGTAAATCTCATTATTTTCAGTGATTCAACTTTGTGTAATGAAGCCGGAGGTCTTTGGTAACCTATATTTTGTAAACGTTTCCCCGTTGGAATCCATTGACGGATTTCGAGCAAACTTCATTCTTGAGTCTACTTTACTTGCACTAGCTGAGAAAGAACGAGCGGGAAGGAGAGGGGTCAAATATAGTTCACACCGCTGTGTACTACTCTACAGGGCACATTCACCCATCACTCAAAATGTGCTTTCTGTCTCTCACTCTGAGGGGCGGGAATAGATGGATTCCACAGACTCTATGCTCTGGGTTCCAGCTCTGCACAGCTGACCTCCGACCTGCTCAAACGAGGTCTGAATGTTTGGTGTGTAATGGTCCTCACGCTGTAAACATTTAATGATGCGTGTTGTTAAGGAGCGTCCATGGGAAGATCTTGCTGGTGTATGAAGTGAGGTTCCACTTTCAAATCTTTGTTTTTAGTTATTATTCGTTCTGCCTTTCTTTACAAAGTTTACTTGTTTTGAATGAGGTCGACTTTGGAATCAGCGATTACTCTTACTTCATGAGGGATGCTGTTCTTCTTTGAGCAACGGGCAACCTGCCACTCCCGTTAATACGGAATAGGGGTGTCAGTGATGCGACATGCTGTTTTAAACCAACTTTTAGAGCCATCATTTGAAAAAGTAACTATAATACCAATATGATGTCACCCATCCACTAGGGCGCAGTGTTAATATTTACACAGTCATCTTTTACTCTAAGTGATGGAGAGAGGTTATTTTCTAATATTTCATTATTTAAAATGCGAGTAAAGGATTATAGTCTCCTAGAAAATATTACCTAAATCAAGAAGACAAAGTAAAGAAGTTGCAGAAGTAACTAAAATCACAAAATATCAGCAAAATATTTCCCAGTAGCTCCACGATACATATTGATAACTTTGTATTGCGTTATATGGCATCGTGATATATTTTTAAACGTGTAATTATGAAGTGACATTTTGCTAAAAGCGTCAATGTACCCAGGTTCCAATAGTTTGTTTTCCGTTGTTTATTTGACAGTCAAAACTTTCCAGTGGTTTCGATACAGCAAGGTGCTCAGACGTATTTAAAGACGCACAATGAAGTCTGAGTAACTTAAGTAAAATATTTTGGAAATATTCCGTTTTTCGGGGTCTCATTCATCACAATATTCTTTCTTAATGAAGATTCTTTCTGAAAATCAAGCCACAAAACCCACTATTAGAGCGTTCCTGTCAATATTTACTCCCGTAAACGGCGCAATGCGTGATAGTTTCGTCTCCTTTTCTGCGCATACATGGGAGCCTCATGCGTTCCGACAGGACCAGATTTGAGTGGCATATTATCAGCAACGTTGATGTCAACCCCAAAAACGGAATTAAGCTTAGAAACCTGCATGCAGCGTGAACGTAGCCCGTCCTTTTTCACATTTGTATTGGGTTTGATTTGCTGGTCACTGGTGTTTAAACCCGGTCTACTTTTCTGTAGAATTTAGCGTTTGCATAAAGTGACTCTTTGACAGAATTATATAACTGATTGTACACCCCTGGATTAGATGAAGTGTGGTATGATGAATTACATTTCAACTTGGAAACTTGTGGCCTGATCTCTTTGAAGTGGTCCGTCAATAGCAATGTTTCCGTTCAAAGAGGCAAGTTTATGCGCAAAACTGGAATATTGCATGAAAAATGTTAAGGGTAAAGCACTGTTTCCATCCAACGAGTTTCAACTTAGAACACGTAGACCAAATGCAATATTCTGGGAGGTGATGATCCCAGACTACTTTAATGACAAATTTTGGTTTAGGAATTTTAGAATGACCAAAAACAACATTTCAGACGTCGTCCAATGAAGCCGTTTTGTTGGTTAGTCCATTAATGGCGCATCATCGTGCCCCAGTTCTGACAGAAAAACCCATTGCATCTGGATTTATTTTGTTTGTTTGTTATTTTGTATGCGGTTCCATTGTAGTTTGTGCATTTTTTTCTTATCTTTACTAGTTGTGAACATTTTTTTTAGATTTACAATATACATTTTTTGCATTTATTAAAACTTTTTGTAGTAATGAGAGAAAATGTAAAATCTTACCGATTCCAGTGGTGGCACAACCTCTCCCATGAAATTAGGTTTATTATTTGCTTTGTTTTGGTTGTTGCATTTTTTTTTAGTGTAACTCTTTTTATTTGTGTACTTTGCATGGTTTGCCATTCTTTCTTTTCCCCATTTTTCTTCAATCCAGAAGCAAATTAGTTGGAACTAATTACTTCTTTCATATGTTTCATTCATAGGCCGTTTTGTGAATTCTTTCCCGAGGTTATGAAAACTATAAATAAAAGATGTAGAGATTAAATGAATAAAAATATGTTTTTATAATTGGTGCCGTGCATCGTCATCTCCCCTTTAGGAGGAATTCTTTTCTCAGCAGGTTGCTGCTCTTCCTTTCATGAATTCTCTTTTCTCTCTCTCTCTCTCTCCCCTTCACTTCTCCTCATGGTCCCCTCCCTCCCTCATGGTGGCAGGGCAGGCCTTTTCATTTGTCTTCATAAGCCTAATTTATTTTTGCAGCCAGATGTGAGCTGACAGGCATCAGTCAGTGGGGCCGCTGGTCCCCCCCCTCACCGTTCTCAGGTCAGCAAAGCAGTCACGTCTCTCCGTTTGACTGAGTCCCCCATCAACATTACACAAGATGGATGTGTCTTTAAAGGCCAGATTGATTGTGGATATCGGAGTTATGGCATCATTTATCATGGTGAATATTATTTAGGTGCAAGGGAAGAACAAGAGAGCCAAGGGGGAGGGGGGTATTGTTAGAGGGCGATTGGAAGGCTGTGAAAGTTTAATTGTGTGCACGCGCATGTGTGTGTTCGCAGAAGGAGAGGTCATTTGTTTCTAGAAGGTTTAGTGAGTTTTGCTATGCTTTCGTTTCTGCCTGGGAATATCATGTTGTGTTGAGGGATGAGCTTTTTGCACTTTTCCCTCTCTCTCTCTCTCTCTCTCTCTCTCTCTCTCTCTCTCTGATGTGTTGTTATTGATTGTGTGTGATGTGGGCCTCTACGTGATTTAGTGCTCCTCTCAGGACCCTCCATACACACTGCTCCTCTCTCAGCCCACTTTCACGCCCGTCACAGAAGCTTCTGGAAAAAGAGAGTGAGTCTCCGGCTCTTTGTGTGGCTGGGCCCAGGGTCATATGAGAGTGTTCAGGACACCAAACAACAAATTTATCATTTTCAATCCCTCAGCTTTCGTCTCTCTTTGCTGGGTGAGGCTTATTGTTAGATACAGGAACACATATTCCTCACGGCTTTTATCTGGTCATCTTTCATCTCTTTAGGAAGTGTTGGATATTCTAGAAGACACCACTTCGTCCTGCCTGGATGGCTCTGGTAGTATTTATATATATATTTATAAATTAATATAATCATGCCACTCTCTGTGGCCAGGTGATTTATGTAATAACATAGCATCTTATTAGTCATTAGCCGATGATTCTCATTTATAGACGATGTTTCAATCTTGGTTTGTCTTGTCATTTTTCAGGCTATTAATTATTTTTATTTGTATTTTTTTTTAGCCTATCAAGCTATTTGATTTATTTTTCTTAAAGGGGTCATATTATGCAATATTACTCCCTCCTCATAGCTACGTCTAGATGCTCTGTACAGATGGAGTCACCGAGTTCTGATCCCTAGGCAGGGTTCGATTAGAAGGGGGTGTGGATCATTGAAGGGGGTGTGGCTAATTTGAAAACATTTATGATAAATAGTGCATTTTAAGTTATAAAAGGATCCAATTTAAATAGACAAAAAAATCGTAGTTGCTTCATTAGGTGAAGGCTTTTTTTTGTGTAATAACTCACTAGACGTAACGTGTAGATGAAATGCAATATGCGCAGTCATGTCATCTTGTATTTGGAGGCGGAGACTGCTCTTTGGAACGCAGCCGGTCAAGACAGTTCTGGGAGGTGATGATGCCCCAGTTCCGACAGAAAAATCTGTTTCCATCTCTGTTGTGCATAATTTCTTATGTGCATTTTCTTTTGTACATCTTGGCATTTTCATTCAGGGTTTTTTTTTAATGCGATGTTCCCAAATGCGAAGAAACTAGATGGATGGAAACGCAGGATTTCGCATACATAGTACAAGAGATCATTAGCATATTCAAGTACTCAATCGAGCTACTAATTCAATTGAGAATGTGCGGATCAACACGTCTTTGCAGTGAAAATTAGGGAGAATTTCTAAAACCAACAGAAGGGACAAAATCTCTGAAAGCGGCAAAAAATATCTCACCAGGACCTTCTCCTTCACAGTTCCTGGCTGGTGGAATTCCATTGCCGTCCCATTAAAGGGAGGCTGAATCTTTTTACACCTTCAAAAAGCAGCTAAAAACTCTACTCTTTCGAGAGCACTTAGTAACTTAACCTACTTACTTACTAACTTAACATAAGCACTTACTAACTAACTTAACTAACTAAATTATATAAAAAAAAACCCTCTGAAGTACTGAGTCGAATTCATTTTCTGTACTAGCTTGAAAGTGTTCTATGTGTATGTCTTCTGATCGATCCACTTTGTACCAAACTGCTTGATGTTTACTCCCATTGTAAGTCGCTTTGGATAAAAGCGTCTGCTAAATACATAAATGTAAATGTAATGTAAATGGGACACAAGCTACTGACCAGTCACGCTTGATTCATTCCTCCGAAAATCATATTAGTGCTTCTCTTACAGCCTTTTAGTAATTCACATTTCTATATTTTTATAAGTTCCTTTTTTTGCCCCTCAATAATGTCAACAACTCCTCAAACACAAATGCTACCCCTGCGAGATCCTCTTGGAGCAAGTGCAAGTCCAAGCATGAGAAAAGAGATGACATCAGCCACTTTTTAAACATTTAGGAAACGAATGGTAGACAGTGGAGAGAAGAGCGGCGCTGTCTGTTTTATGAGACAGTATGGAGGATTATTTATTGCAACGGCCCCCTTTTTTCCCCCTAGTGTGGAGAAGGTCTTTAGAGTGCAACCTGATCTCGAACAGTAACAGTCTTCTCTTCAGAGCCCTGCTACAGTTTACAGTGAACTGACCCTCGGGGCTTCCATATACAACGGGAAATCAGAAATCATGTTTCTAATTTTGTGAATGTGAGATTGACTCCAGAGATAATTTCTTGCCTATTTGAAAGATTTTGGATGTGTGTTTGTGGATCCCCGGCAAAAAGCTGCTGCCCATATTTGTCTCTCTCTTATGCAGGGTTTCCCGGTCAGGAAAGGGTCAGGCTCTGGGAATGCATGTGTTAGTTGAGGGGTGGGATGATGACGCTGACATATTTGATTGATGGGTAATTGTGCAACCAGACTCAGCTAGACTGAACTGGTGAGGTCATGCCCTGACAGCGGAGGCTTTTAGTTCTTTTCTGGTTCTTCTTGTCCCTCTCATTGACGTCTTGCCATTTTATTTCCTTTATTACTCACTCTTTCTCATTCCACCACCTTCATTTTCTCCATTATGAAGTTTTATTTGCCAAAATTCCTTGAGGATTTTGTTCTACAACATATTTCTTATAGGCGCATGTTGATTTCAGCCAGAGATGTCTCCTTTTACCAAACGTTCTCACAACAGAATTACTTTTGTTATGGTTTAGACCTTAATCTTGCGATCTGCTTTCAAACCCTGTTTCCACTTTGCTGCAGTCATATATTAGCCCTCAGATTCAGTAACTTATCACACTGAGCGATTGGTGGACCTCTTTATACGCAGGTGCAGAATGGAGCCCTGCTTCACGGCTGTTTATCCTCTGATTCACTCCAGATTAGATTACAAACAACCCACCTCTCACCAAACAGCTGCATTTCAGTCACAAATTTGACAGGAAGTCTTTAGCTTGTGATGAATAGGACAACTACTACAAACACGTGTTTCACATTCCTGCCAAATTCGATTTTCTTTTTGCAACCTCATCAGATCATATTCGATTGGAAAACATAGTCAGATTCAGACTTGAGAATCGGACTTATAGCTCTTCATCAAGGGAAGATTCTAGTTTTAATCAACACTTATTGTTATTCCATTCTAGAATCGTCTCCTTTGACGTTTATTTAGACATAATTCATCATCAGATCTTCACACGTTTTTATTTCGTTCAACCACTCATTGCGATGGACTGGAGACCTGTTCAGGGTGTACTCCCACCTCTCGCCTGATGTGCGCTGGAGATCAGCAGACCCCCGTGACCCCGATAGGGAATAAAACGGGTGAATGGAACTTACTGCAGAGAAGAACTGTGTTTGTTTACATTGTAATCCACTTAAATGAAGATTATTTGTCATTTTAGTACTGTGCACACCTGCCATGTTTTATTCTCGAGCCCCACCAAGATGTGTTTTAGTTGCCAGGGCCCAAAGCATGAACACAAGAACTCTCATTTTCACTTAAAAACCTAAACTTTAACTAAAAAAAAAAAAAAAAATGACTGTCGTTTTCGAGGACTCTCAATGTGAGGTCATTGTGAGAAGCTCCGCCCACAACTCTCAGACAAACATTCTTGAATAGAGTCAATCCATGTCTAGTGAGATATCATATATGGGTTTTTATTTTGCAGTTTTTCCTATTAAGGCTGCAACTAGAGATTAATTGGGTGATTTTTTTTTTTTTTTTTGATTGATCAGATAAAATCACTTTCATTTATTTGCCGTTTTACTTATAACTTAAAAGTTTATGTTTCGCCATCCGTAGCTCCAGCCTGTTTTTTTGTAAGTGTTACCATGACTGGTACTTCCATCCCTTGCGTGCCGGTTACTGTCTGCTTCACCTCCTTTTCTTGGGGAAAACACTTTTTCCTGCAGACGCTTCTGTAACCTCCATGTCATGAGCGGCTGTGTGAATCTTTGTGTATTTGTGCATCTTGTGATAACGCTCCTCAGTTACGTGAGCAGCCATTGATAATGGCATTCGATGAGCCCAATATCAGAAAATATTGGTGGTGTAAAGTTGAACATAACGGTCTTCATATACAAAACTGCTTAGGGTTCAACATCTGATTCATGAAATTCCTGGTCTGTTCAAGAGCCAAACTCCATAGTAAGCAGTTGTGGTTCTCCCAGTTGTGCTTCAAATCCAAAGTTCTCTTTGCTCTTGTGGTGTTAAGGGCGTGAATGAGAAGATGGCAGCATGTTGTAGAAGGTCGCACAGACAAATAACTCTACTGTTTTTCATCTTTTCATTTTCACAGCAGCCTGATTTATGGTAATTATCCTTATTTAGGATCATCTATCAACTGGTTGTTGCTAGGCAATGGGAGCAGCTGCTGTGTCTTTGTGTATCTGTATGTTTTTGGGCTGGCGAGCTTTCTGTCAGGTACTCTGCTCAGGTGATGGCCTTGTGGAGAGACTGTGCTGGGGGATTTGAAGAGAATAAAAACACAATTCTTCCCTTCATCCTCATTTTATCTCTCTCTCTCTCTCTCTCTCTCTCTCTCTCTCCGAGTTTTCTTCATAGCTCCCTACACATGGGGGTTCTCTGTCTGTACTGACATTGTTGTGTCTCTGAGCACCAGGGTGGAAGGCTTGTTTCTCTGCAAAGGCACGAAGTAGGTTAGATGGTGAATACGGGTGGCATACGTGGACTCCAAACCTCTGGGTTTTAGTGCAGCATTCAGGAAGCTTGTGTGACGGAAAGCAAGCCGTTTTAGGTTAAAGTATGAGCCAGATGGGGACGAGACTGCAGTGCTTAGGATATAATGACCATTGTCTCATGGCTGGGCTGCTCCACGATGACAACGGTAAAAGGTGATTTATTGACTTTGGAATGGTTCGCCAGCCTTCTTGCGGGGGGAAAGGGACACAAAAAGCAAGGAGTAGAACGGACCAGAAAAATAAGCCTGCAGTGCAGGATCGAGCAGCAGCAGGAGGTTGGGGATAAACAAACACTATGAAATATTTGTGTTTATTTTACAGCCAAAGATATTATTAGAGACAGTTGCATGGATGCTTGGAAAATCACTTATTGAAGCCATTATTGATTGCAACACTGGCACGTTTTTTTTTTACCCATCTCCCCCTCAAACATCAGGATCAAGCAGAACCCCTGCAACTCGGGCTTGTTTTATTCATTCCTCTCCCATCTTCTTGCTTAGACTTTCACCTCTGTTCAAGCCAGGCACGAGTCTTGCCTATCAAACACATTTTAATTATGCAGTAAAATTAACTAACCTTCATTTTCTGTTTTAAATATTATTTCTTTTTTTTGTATTCTGCTTTCTTCCACGAATTGACTGAGCAGAATTGTTTATCAGATGCATGTCGCCCATGAACACTATCAACAACTCTAATTACAAGAAGGTAATTATTTGTGGAAGTATTCAGGTGAAGACTGAGGCACCTTCAATTACTCAGCAATCACGAGTGCTGTTTAATTAGTTAACATGCACTCGTTTAGCCTCTCCTTGTTTACTTGGCTTCCTCTTAATTCGCTGCGTGGAGCTTGCGTAATACCAACACACAGCTGCGGCTTCAGTCGGAATGGAAACGTTTTTTTTTTTTTTTTGCTGCTTGTCGCTTGAAAAAAAAATGTATTTTTTTTCAGAAAATTAGTGCCACAAAAAATAACAACGAGAACTTTACCTACAAACCTTTTTATGTCACTAACCCAGAAGGCATTGGGCACCTTTAGACCTTTTTGAATAGGGTAGTAATGGCATGATCCAAATCTTGTTTAAGTTTGATTTCAAACACAATGTGTAGCTTTCAAAAACTTTATTTGATTATCTATTTAAATGAACAGTACAAGAGTTGACATAATTTGCAAGGCAATTCAAATTAAAATGTGCATTCGTCTTTCTGTTTCAGTTTACAGACTCCAAATTAGTGCCATTAGTGCCATCTGGTGGTGGAAATACCTGTGATATTGCTTGTGTTTTTCAAAGTTCTGGCACAAAAAGTGCTTAACAGGGGTTTAGGAAAGGTTGACCTGTTTTTTTTTTATGTAAAATGTTTAGATTGTTTTGATCTCATTTTTTGGGAGTGGTAAAAATTAATTTTTATTTAAATATATTAAATAAAAATATTCCAAAGTGAAGAAATGCACGGTATTCCTATAAATGCAGGTGAATGGAGCACACGTGATTGAGGAAATCTTTTATAATCTTATCAAAGTTTATCATTTTTTATTAAAAAATATATCTTTTTTTTAATCACCACTTAATTTTTGTTTAGAAAAAATAAAAACAGCAGTTAGTCATTTTTGCAGTAAAAATGTGATAATCTGAATTGTATTTATTGTACATTTCAGGTTTGTTGTGGCACGATTGCGTAAATTAATGAAAAAAAAGGAATCCTGGGGTTGTACTAAAAGTTTTTGAAGGTAATCAAGCAAATTGTGAACCAAAATATTAATAAACTAAACAGACTCATATTTTTTTAATGAGTTTTACTATGTGTTTTACTAACAGCCATCATCCATATCAAGGCCAATAGGAGCTACGCAATACTTCTGTATATAAGAACCATAGCACATGCTAACTAGACGTTTTCAGCCTGAACTCGCTGCACTCTTGCAGGGCGGATTACCTAAGTAAAGTAAATTGCTGTTAATAATTTGTTAATTGAGCCTGTTCATTATTCAGCAACCGTTTGGATATCGCATTCAGCAGTCTTAGGAGATGATGGGACAGGACATGAGTGGCTTGTTGTGGTTTGAGCAGCGAGGACGTTGTGGCGGCGAAAAGAGACAGACCCCCGTCTCTCTCTCCCCCCAGTGCCGCTGTCACCTTTGCTTTGCTCTTCCCTCCCTATTGTTTGAAGCTAATGTAAAATGCACTGTCTATATGACCCATTTTAGCAGCCCATTAGCATAATTTGGCTGTCGCGTGGCCACTGAGTTAATGTACTTGCAAATGACAGGGAAAGTGTGTTATACGACCTTAGGGTTTTTAAAAATTAAATGACAAAGTAGGCCGCACTTTGCATAAGTATGGACTTGACATTGGAGCGTGTGTGCAAGTCTGTCTGCGTTATTGAGTGAGCGACAGCACACTGTGTCAATGCAAGGTGAGCTGAAAACATTACGATTTCAGTTTCGTAATCTACTTGGCGAAACTGGGGGATGTGGTGCAGGAAGCGTTAATCAAATTTGTTGTTTTAAAATTATCAATTAAATCAGATCTTGGTTGTTACTGTTAGTTACAAATCTAGTGCTTATTCCTTAAATAAAGCATTTAGTTTCCTTCTTAAATGTTCCAAAGTGAAGAAACGCACAGTATTTTAATAAATGCACGTGAAAGGAGCACACGCGATTGAGGAAATCTTTTATTTCAAAGTTTATCATCAGATTGACCAGTAAAAATCCCTTTAATATTTACTTTTTTCCCTGTAATCCTCTACTTGGAGCAGAGTGGTCTGTTGCCCTAGTTCTTTACTTCCACCAATGCTCGTCTGGAAGCATCTAAAGTGAAAAGATGCAGAATGGAATGCCACACCAGTTCTTCGGGGGCCTGAAGCTATTCCGCCATATGGTGGCCTATTCCACATGGAGGATGGTGGGAGGGGGCTGGGCCAGCCTTTTACAAGAGATGCTTAAAGAGGCAAAGCAGATATTAATTCAGAGAGCCTACTCCAGAGTGTCCGCAGGAACACAAATCACTGTCAGCGGATACGGAGAGGTGGGCAGGGTCCGTGTAAAACGGCCGTCTGCACTTCAAAGCCTTCTTTTGTTTAGTCTGTAATAAAGTTAGATGTGTCTTGCAGAGAAAAGAGACGAAAAAAAAAGCCCAGAGACAGAGCACAAAGAAAGTCCTCAAAGAGGACGATTGTGTGAAAGATGTGAAAAATGTGAAGGCTTTTCTCCTCTCGTAGGTTCACATTGGGCTTGAGTGAGGGAGAGAGCCGAGCAAGTGGGGGTCAGATCTACAAGCCAAAGCCCACTCAGATATCTGTCCATCTCCACAGTGTCTGAATTACCTTGAACAGCAGCCATCAATCAACAAACGGAATAGAAGCCAGCATCATTATTCACTGTTTAGAATAAAAGAGGGGTTTAAACGGGTATTAAAGATAAAATTAAACATAGATAAGTATTCCTTAGCATACAACTTGATCAGGTTACAAAAAGTACACTGACAAAGTGCACAAAAACATCTCAGTTTGCAAGAAAATGTATATTTTTCAATGTTATTTGCACATGAGGATAGTATATCACCTAATTATACTTTGCAAGTTTAAGTCATACGGTCTATTAAAAATATACATTTACTTTGCAATAAATAAAAGAGCGTACTGCTTTTAAAATGACTATTAAATCAGAAATATTGAGGGTTTTATAGCTTTAAAAAGTTGTTTATTGTTTGATTTTTAGGTTGCTTTACCCAATATAATGTTTGTTTATTCATTTTATCAAAACCGCATCATATTTCCTCGAAACTCTAAATTATTTTTGATTGCGTAACCTGTGTAAAAACAAATCATTGTCTATTTTTAAGTGGTGATACCAGTGTCTTTGGTAGCCTTGCCAGATTGCAGCAGGCCATGAGCGGACCGGGACATACGGCACCATGCTACTGAAGCCTTGTTCAAACTGCCCTGGAAAAAGAAGAGGGGAAGAGAGAGAGAGAGAGAGAGAGAGAGATTGCAGCATTCTCACTGACATGCAGAGCATTACCATAATTGGCTTTTCTACATGATAGGACAGAGGAAATAATAATGTCATTTTATTTACAGCCTTCAGTGTCCTGCCCCATCTCCCCCTCTTCGTTTTCCCTTTCTTTCTCCATCTCTTTCCCTGTCTTCCTTCAACGTGCTGCGTTAGGTCAAAAGACATGGTTTGATCAGCCCTGTCCAAAGGCATCAGAGTTGAGTGGCATGTAATGGAGACCCAGTGACAAACCACATCGGCCGGCCAAATAAGACTTGCCAGTTTTCCCATTAAAATGTCGGGTAAACGGCACGGCTTTCCTGTGCACACTCCAAAACCACTCTGACCGGCTAAATCAGCCGACTGAGGGAAGCCAGAATTGGACATTAGTAGTGCAAATGACTGTAGTGATTGCCCCCTCTCCTCCTCAATAAAATAAATAAATAAGAAGTGGGAGGAGGGCCGTGCAATGACAGTCGAGAAAGGAGAGACCATTGGCATCTGTGCTCTGTCTGCATGCGTTCTCATTCACCTCTTCCAGTTTGAACACTTAGGCCTGACACTTCTCAAGCGCACCAGCCAACCCAATAAGACAGGACCGGTTTTGTACAGACCACTGCTTGCCAGAAGCAGAAAGGTTGCCATTTTGAAGAACAACAGATGTTTTCGGTCACCAAATGAACTGTTCTGAAAGGAAGCCTCAAAGGGGTTGAAATGACAGAGTTGTCAGATCAAAATGCATTTGACTTGTATCTAAACGGCAGATTTGAGATGTTCTGTAGCATTGATTTGGTGAATCATCCACTAAACAAGTAACAAGTTCTTGTACACTTCTGTTTCTGTGTGCGTTTCTGGAAGTGATAGAATTTTGGATTGGCTCACATTCTGCGTTTTCCGTATCTCTCCATCTACTGTAAACAAGCCGCATAGCTCGACATTCATTCGAAGCTATGCCGCAATTGTCTTGTCCTAATTACAAGGCCATTGGTTTACCGAGTCAGGATACCTGAGCCCTGTCAAAGCCAAGTCTGGTTTGGGCTGAGATCTAAGATTGTCTTTGTTATCTGCAGATTGGTTTTTGAATAAGGTGAAAAAAAAAAATCATAAAATCGGAAATTGATTTTTTTTTTTTTTTGGTGAAAAATATGTTGGGTTTTTGAAGGTCTAAAAAAGAAACTGGGTCATATCACCCAGCCCTAAGATTGGGGCCGGATACTATGAATATTTTTTCTAAAATAATAAAAAGAAAGTCTTTTGGCATAGGCCACAGTGAAATAGTCATTGCATTAGGCCAGAATAATATAATAGTAATAATAGTTTTCTATTAAAATTGAAACATTGATCTCTGATAATGTCCAATGATTGTTAGATCAGGAGAATTAAGTCTTTAGTTTAAAACAATAAAGAGTTTAAGGGATAAAAGAATAAAAACTCTGAAAATAGAAAAACAGGATCGAAACTCATCTTAGTAGCGGTTTGCTAATTCTCCTCTGTTTGTTGGCCAACTGTGTGCGGATCTCCACGCTAGAGTGCCTGTGTGTGGGTGGTGTTTCTAAGAGCTGGCACCGGCAGGGTTTGTGTGTGTTGTGGCATAGGTGTCTGTAGCAAGGGGGTTCACTCTGTGGCTGATCTTTGTTGGCTGAGATGGTGAGATGTGCGTGTGTGTGTATGTCTCGCTCATGTCCCGTTGCTGTGTCACCTGTCTAAACTCAGTGAGATCTCAGCAAGCATAGTGACAGCTCCACTCTGGACACAGATGGCCACGCTCTCCTGCACAACACACACACACACACTCCTCACATCTCCCACACTTCATACATGCACACAAGCACAAGGGCTTGTTTTGGATGTTGGTGGGCTTTCAACAACATATGCACCTCTGTTGTGTTTGAAAGAACGTGAGCAAACGCTCAGCTTCATAAAAATTGAAGACAATTGTATTGGTGTATACGAAATGCCTTTTTTTTTAAATTATTTTTATTAATATCAAAAGCGCAATGGTCACAATCAGAAATCCAGGATTTACTGGTGAATCGACACAGTATTAGCTCTAGATGATATTGTTGAAGAGGATGCTTGTAATCACAATCTGTAAAGCTCTAAACGTAAAGGGAACCTTTGAGAAACTTTCCTGTGTTATTAACATCCCATAAAGATAGTTCTACATGCTGACCTGAGATGTTTTTAACTTGTATT
This sequence comes from Danionella cerebrum, assembly GCA_007224835.1. Taxonomy (NCBI): domain Eukaryota; kingdom Metazoa; phylum Chordata; class Actinopteri; order Cypriniformes; family Danionidae; genus Danionella; species Danionella cerebrum. Next base: position 136,984 of record SRMA01025039.1, on the reverse strand, counting down.
GGATGGAGTGCGGTCCAGTTTGGGTATTTACTAAACTGGACTATTTTTTATCGTCTTTTTCGCCGTATAAGATGCACTTTTTCTTTCCCAAAACTGAGGGGGGAAAGTTGGTGCATCTTATACGGCGAATGCAGAGCGCCGCGGAGCAGAGGGCGGTCACGGCCGTAGGGGAGGCGTAAGAGATGCTGCGGCTTCAGCCTAGCTCCGGAGCCGTCGGCCATATTTGTACACCCGGCGGTGCGCGCTGATGTCATCGCCCATCTCGTCGATCCTACCATAGCGCGTAGGACTCCGTGAAGGAGGACAGTGTTATAAAATCATTTAAGAAGTGTGGCATTAGTAATGCATTGGATGGAATAGAAGACAACATCTTTATTTGACACCAGTGAGGAAGAAAATGACTGCATGGATCTGTTCTTCCTCATTTCTGATAGCAGTGACGAAGAGGAATTATTGGGGTTCGAATAAAAACATTACAGCCTTTTTTTGTTACTTTTACCGTTTACTGACTTACTGACTGTTCATGTTTTGGCATATAATTGTTCTTAAACTGCTGTTAACTTTTACACAGTTGATATAAAATATTTTACTACAGTATTTGGTTCAGAATCTTTTTTTTCTAGATCCTTCTCATTTAAAATTGGGTGCGTCTTATATGGCGAATACGGCGAAAAATATTTTTTATTTTTGCACCTTGATTTTTATTTTCTTGTCCATTTTGCTTTGACTTTTCTGCAACCGCTTCTTAAATCAGGGAGGAGAGCCAGAAATAGCCGCTTACAGGCTTTTATAAAGTGGATAAGTCAGTTTTTCAACGACAATCAACTTACTTTCATCTAAATAATTAATCAAACAAGCGAGTCTTCCACCTTTCGAGAAAAATACAAATCCATCCATTGTAAAGGATTTAAATTTAATTATGAAAACACTTTATTTGTAAAGATGCCATGTTTTATGCCATGTTTAGTGAAGTCAAGCACCATTAGCATACTGCCAGACAAATATAGTTGGCTATTAAAATATTATTTTCATCTTTATTCATGCATTCATTCTTATTTTTGTAAGCTATTGTATTCTTGAAATGAGAACTTTACAAGAGCATAGTTTAGATTTGGATGGATGGATCTTTTGTGTTATTTTGTCGGAAACGTTAATAATAAAGGTGAATAATTATAGAGCATTTTATTTGGTTCCTTCCAAGACAATCAAGGGCACCTTTCACCAAAACATACACAACAGGCGTGTCGGGATACAATACAAAAAAGATGAGAACAATATAGAACAGACATGTAAAAAGATTAAGATCCGCTTTATTTTAGTCTATGCCTGAGAACCCAGTTTAGGATGCCCAGGTACGACCAACATAAGGGAGATGGATTGTATTAAATGGGAAATTTGGCGATTCCTCAGAATCTCGTTTTATTGAGCATTTAAACTTTTTGTTACGAAAATGTTATGATTATTTATTGATTTTTACACTCGTAGTTTAGTCCCAAGTCCTGTACAATAAATGTGGTACATTACGGGAAAAGTAAAAAAAAAAAAAAACATTGATTATACTTTCTGTCAACTCTTTTTCATAAGGTGCACTATTTTAATATATGTAATTATAAAATGTGTGTGATGGACTGGCAACCTGTCGTCTTTTCACCAGCAGAACCCTTTGACCCTTAGCTGGTCCCCATAGGAGTTATGCACTGAAAACATCACCACTGCATATTTAATTTGTAGTGCTTTCATCAATCATAATTGAATCAAACCCAGAGTTTCTTTTTTTTTTTTTTAAGTTGGTGAAATTCGAGTAGTGTTCTGTTAAAAGTTTCTTGCTTTTATGTTCGCAGCCCTCTGTGTAAAGTGCTGCATTCACTCGGTGAATCAAACTCAATCTCATTTTGGAGCGCCTCTTCTTTTTATAGCAACTATTGATTCTCTTAATTGTATGTATTCTTAACAACTTATCTGTGCTGTTTTCTCCCAACAGCACAATGTGGTCTTATGTGTGACTGACAAACACAACAAGCCCCTTCCCCCTCTGCTCCTCTTAATCCCTCTCTTATTGTTCGGCGTGATGTTTAAAAGCAGGCCCCCGATAAGAGATGTCAGCAGTCAAACTTCTGATTGGGTTATTAAGTGTGAGCTGTCGTTGCCATCGTCTGGCTGGTTTCTCTTTTTTTGACGCAGATGGTAAAAAATTGCAAGTCGTGTTTGATGGCTTGATGCGAGGACAGTGACATGCCAATGCACATGCCCGTCAGATGCCACGCGGTGTCAGAGGCTGAGAAGATGTGCTCGATTTAGTGTCAGGTTCTGCCCATCTCTATCTGAAAAAAGCCCTCTCTTTCTGGCTTTCTTCTGGATCCCCTGTCTCACAGCCCCTCTCTCTGTAATTACAGCAGAGATGAAGAACTTCTCTCTTTGTTTCAACATCATAAGCTGTCTTAAATGCCGCAGTGACTTTAGGGAATTATCAGGGCCTCAATCCGCTGAACCGACTGGAACTTTCTTTGGAAAAGTGCTTCATTTGACCAAACGGCACTCCTCCCTGGATTTCTGAAAAGGATGCTCAAGGGAAGCGCTTTAAGAGTAGCTGAATACAAGGGCCGTCACATGCGGCAGGTTCCCAGATGCTCACACCCCTGCAGCTTCCTGCACACAGCTGTAAATGGCACCCTTCGAACATCAGGTATGGAGTCCGTTCCGATTACTTGTGCTCAGCCGCATGCCGTTTGAAGCCGACAGCACATCTGCTTCAACCACTGAGATGGATCTTGGCATCTCGGACAGACATCTCCTGGTGGCTCACTGAGATAAAGGAACAACTCTTCGAGCGCTGCCTGTCTCCTTTTCTTCCCTTTACTCTTCTTGGGCTCCTGCCCCGTCTCTCTCTATCGCCTTCAAAGTTACACAGGCTCGAGTTCTTCTCGTGGTGTGTTCAAAATGGCTGATGGGAACAGTTGTAATCAGGAGATTCTCGCGTATAAATGCACTCGTACTCGTGGGCATGCTCAAAAGAGATACTTTGATGTCTTTCGATGACGGAAAGCTCATTTTGTTTATCTCCCGCCGCAGATCGAATACAGCTGATGAAACAGGGTTTTAATCCTACCTCTCCTCATTAAGCACTTGGTCTCATAGACCTTTATTCTCTTTTCATTAAGCGAATTAAACGAGGAGCGTTCGCTTTCACTGCCTCTTTTTGTCTCGCAGCTGTGGGTGCCGACAGTGGGCCATCACTCAGTTTTTTTTTCCTTTCTTTTTTCTGTCATAGCTCTGTCTCCACACAATAGAGCGAGGGAGCTTTTTGTGGGTGAAACACGAAACCTTACATTTGTGAGCATTATTGTTCTGTCCCCCCCCCCCCCCTAGTGTAATACATCTGACAGTACATCTTATTACGAGACATTTAGCTCAGAAAAATAAGCACTTTCTGGTGTGGGCAACATCCTTCAGCGTCCTTTCGTTACCTTGAGAAATAAATGTGCACTTAGCACATATTTATTCAAATAGGAATGAGTGTTTGGTTCTGAAAAACGCAAATGTTGCAGAGTTTGCAGAAAGCAATAACTGGTTCTCGTCAATCCAAGAGAATTCGAAGAACACATCGATGACTCTTTGATGAGAGAGTGTTTGCGCAGATTTACCATTAGATCTTTTTCTAAATGACGTCACTTAGCTTCATATCTTTGATTTTAGAGCTGCAGAATGGCTGTGGCATCCCGTGTAAATAAAGAAGAGCTTGGAAACAAAAGCTTGTATCGGTAAAAAATCTCAAAATGTGTACATATAGATAATTAGAGTTTTCAGTCGTTTCCTGGGTTAATTAAAATGTGTTAAGGAATAAAAATGTTTAGCTCCTTTAATTTACAATTTACAACAAAAATGTGAGAAACTTTCATAGTCACTTAAATTACACTAATGAATTGCAAGAATTATAAGCAGATAACCAATTGTTGCTGTGCAAGTGTTTAAGTTGCAATGAAAGGGTTAAATTTTATAGGGTTTCTAAAGTCTAAAATGTAAAACACCCAAGTTTTATATTTCATTTTATAAATATTTTTTCACAGGTTTTAATTTTTCCCCCAGAAGTCACAGTGCAACCCGGCACATTTGGTTGTTTAACAGTTTGCTGAAGCAATTTGTGTAATTTACAAAGAAAACAATCATTTTAATATAATAAAAAAAATTGACTGTTTTACATAAAAGATGAGTCTTTGTTTCCGAAATAAGTAATTTTTTCACAATGGACTCTCTCATAAGACAAATCTCTTTTTAAAACACAGCATTTTTAAAAGGTTTTCATATGTAAGATTAACATAAGAATGAAATAAAGCTTAAATTTTATTCTTAATGATCTTTACAAGGTCTTTAAAAAGTGTTAAATTTGACACGGCAGAAATCACAAATGCAAGCTCTCAGAAATAAATCATAATAAAAAAAATCAACAAATAAAAAAAACCCTAAAATTTCTAAATATAGGTCACTTTTTTATTAATAACTTAAGGAACACAATTTAAATTTGTGTTTTTTCCTTAGCATTCGAATAGATTTATATTGTGTTTATCTGGCTTTAAATGAAGCACATCTCCATTTATTCAAACTAAACGGTCAATAGTAATGTGAATAGAACGTGATTATGCTTTATTCACTTAAAACAGCTCATTTCCTGTTGACAACACAAATATGTATTTACCAGTTGCTGACAAACAGTTCTTCATTGTAATGGTGTTTGCTGAGAGCCAGTAGCCTGCATGCTGTGCTTAAACTCTTCATTTTTAAAAAGCACCTTTTGTCGATCTGTGAGTGCAGTTCAGATACTTAACTCTTCGGGTTGAATGCATTATATATTAATCATTCTCTAATCGCTTTTATGACTGAATAACAATGGCCTGGTGGATGTCAACACTTCTGTAACGTGGAGGTGGAAGTGAAAATGCGTGCATCAGTGACCAAACCGAAGCTGCATGACGTAATTGTGAAAAGGGTCTATTAAGCAGCTCTTGGTATGTCTGAAGCTGGACTGGTGACTAAAATCTGCAGGGTTTGGGCCCTACAGAATCTCTTTTGGATGTGCTTGGTTTATTAAATATAGAGTAGTGATAAAAATCTCGTCAATGAAAGAATTAAACATTTCGCGAATTAAGAATTAAACAACGGGTAAAATGTCGAACGAAGGAGCGAAAAAGAAAGGGAAAGTCCCTGGAGATAAGAAAGTCCCAAAACCGAAATCAAAGAGGAGAGAAACGTATGCGGTATACATCTACAAAGTTCTGAAGCAGGTTCATCCGGACACTGGCATCTCCAGCAGGGCGATGAGTATCATAAACTCATTTGTCAATGATTTGTTTGAGCGGATCGCTACTGAAGCATCTCGTCTTGCTCATTACAACAAGCGCTCCACCATCACAAGTCGAGAAGTACAAACTGCAGTCTGGCTCCTGCTGCCTGGAGAGCTGGCCAAACACGCTGTGTCTGAGGGCACCAAAGCAGTCACCAAATACACCAGTTCCAAGTGATCAGCTGCTCAAGTGTGCACTGTAGTTAAAAACCAGTTGAATATGTTCATTTAAGTTGGCTTCGTTTGTGGAAACCCTTTGCTGCTGGTGCATGAGCACAGAAAATTGGTGGTCTATTATTTGTCTTGGAATATTGTTTATGTGGAGAAGACTAGAGTGTAAAAATATAGTTGTATAGTAGAAATTAATTAAATAAAGTGCATATGTGTCCAAAAAAAAAAAATAATATAGAGTAGTGCCTTTAAATTGCTTTAAAAAATTTTTCACTAAATAAATACACATTTCTTTTTCTAAAGGTATTTCATCAATGAAAAATTACTGATCTCTTAGCTTTTAAATTTTTAGAATGTAGTGCAATTTTTATTAATATAAATTATGTTTGTGTGTGTGTGTGTATAAAAAATGCTACTGAACTATATATAAAATTTTAAAATATATATTCAGTAAATATAAAGTCATTTTACAGTTTTTATGTTGAGTTTGTGAATAAAAATAGTATTTACGCATATATGAAGATAGTATACATACAATCTTCGAATTGTCTAAAACGATTAATGTTTAAACAGCGATTCTGATGCATATTTAGTGAATATTTTACCGTTATAAAGCATAATCTTATATATTTTATGTTTAAAAATGTACACTACATCAAAACCAATTACATTTGAGAATTTAAAGGTCAGTTGACAGAGCAGTTCAGCGTCAGACTAAACACAATAACTGCTCTATCACAAGATGAACGGTGTGCTCCAGATTATGTATAATCTATTACACCTATTCCCCGGTGGCTGCACACTCTTGAATCTCTGAGAGTTAGTACAGTATTGACCATGACAACATGACACGCAATTTCCACTTGCATTTTACTATGACTTGCTGTGAGAACTTCCATCGCATCTGCCAACAGCATTGAGGCATGCTGCACCCCGCGCTGCATCCCTGGCAATAGCTCAGACGCAATCTCACACTCAGAGGAGTCTAACTTGGCTAGTGCATGGGAGAACTGGATCAATGTCACACAGTCTCTGCCCTCTAACTAGAAGGAAATAAAAAGGATCAGAAAAGGAGGGAAGTTAATAAATGGGTCATGTGGTACAATAGGTAAATTTGCATGGTTGCGTACAAAATGATTCCTTTGACGTATAAATGCTGACACTTATCTCGTTTTGTTTTACTGCGCTTTTATGAACATCACCTGTTTTTAGACATTTTTCATGATGCATTATTGCTGCGCAAGGCTTCAAAGAAAGACCGTTCTCTGCCCTCTTTACCCTTGCTGAGCTGTTTCTTCGGATAGCTTTGTTAGTCTCAGCAGTGAAGGGGGGCCATCTATCAAAGTCAAGATATGGATGTTTGCCACTTTATAATTGCAAACTTGCGTCCTCTGCCAGGACTATTGACAGTAAAAAAATATCTTTACGATGGTTTTCTAGGAATGTTGCTAAAGTGTACTTGTACCTAATGGTTATAATTACAAAATTGAGTAATCTTTTTGTCTCTTCTGCTTTTCTTTTTTCAGCCTATGTGCCTGAGGATGAGCTTAAGGCAGCTAAGGTCGATGATGAGCACCTGCAGGATGATGGACTCTCCTTAGATGGTCAGGACGCAGAGTACCTTTGCAATGATGACGACGATGGACGCGACCAGCTGAGCTACCAGGACTCCCCACTCAGCAATGGCACCAACCCAGATGCTGGATACGGTTCACCCCTCAGTGACACTAGCGATCACCTGGCTGACTTCAGAAGCACCTCCTCCAAAGATGGTCAGGATAAAGAGGATGTGGAAGATATGGAGACTGATTCCAAGCTATCACTGCAGGATAGCCTGGCGCAGATGAAAGCCGTCTATGCAAACTTGATCTCAGATGCTTCCTGGTCGAGTATCACAAAGGACATTTTGAAAAGTAAGCAGGTTGGCAACGTTAACAGTACATCGAGTACCCAAAAGGGTGGGAATGGCATTGTGAACAGCCCTCCAAGTATAACTACAGCCAGTGGAGCAAGCAGCAGCAGCAGCAGCACCAACTACACCAGTACTTGTACAAAGACAAATGTGACTCAGAGCAACTGTACAAAGGCTACCACGTTAACCAACGCCAACAATGGAAACATCAATGGTGCTAACAGTGGAGGTGTTGCTTATGATTGGCACCAAGCTGCGCTTGCTAAAACCTTACAGCATACTCCCTATCACTTAATGCCTGAACCAAGTCTCTTCAGTACAGTACAGTTGTACCGGCAAAACAATAAGCTATATGGACCTGTCTTCACAGGTGCGAGCAAATTCAGATGCAAAGACTGTAGTGCCGCTTACGACACACTTGTAGGACTAACAGTACACATGAACGAAACAGGTCATTATCGTGACGATAACAAGGACAAAGATGAAGACAAGGGCAAGAAATGGTCAAAGCCACGTAAGCGATCACTAATGGAGATGGAAGGCAAGGAAGATGCACAGAAAGTCCTCAAATGCATGTATTGTGGCCACTCATTTGAATCTCTACAGGACTTAAGCGTCCACATGATCAAAACAAAACACTACCAGAAAGTGCCTCTCAAAGAACCAATGCCGGCTTTAGCATCAAAGCTGGTACCCTCCACCAAAAAGCGGGCATTCCAGGAACTGATGTCCCCATGCTCTCCTGAGTCAATTTCTAGCACTCCTGGCATTCCATTGGCAGAGACTGCATCCACCAAAGATCCGAAGATTTCCAACCCATATGTAACGGCTAATAACCGTTACGGTTACCAAAATGGTGCAAGCTACACTTGGCAGTTTGAGGCCAGAAAAGCCCAAATTCTCAAATGTATGGAATGCGGGAGTTCCCATGACACCTTACAACAGTTGACGGCCCATATGATGGTGACCGGTCATTTTCTCAAAGTCACAAACTCTGCCTCTAAAAAGGGAAAACAGTTGGTGTTTGACCCTGTGGTGGAAGAGAAAATCCAATCCATTCCTCTTCCACCCACAACAACTCGTCTTCCGGCTCCTAACATCAAGTCCCAACCAGATTCACCCACACACCCTTCAAATGTGGAGGAAGGGATGGAGTTGGAGGAGGAGAAAGTGGAAGAACCTGAGGAGAAGAAAATCAAGCAAGAGAAAGAGGATCCCACTGAGAAGGTAGAAAAAACAGAGAAAACCAGCCACTACAAGTATCTAAGAGAAGAAGATCTTGAAGAATCACCTAAGGGTGGGCTCGATATTCTTAAGTCATTAGAAAATACAGTCTCTAGTGCAATCAGTAAGGCTCAGACTGGTACACCCACATGGGGTGGATATCCCAGTATCCATGCTGCATACCAGCTCCAAGGATCTTTGAAATCATCAATACCTGCAATCCAGAGTGTACAGATTCAACCAACATTCAATGCCAGCAGTTTGAAAACTTTGACCTCTGACCCCAGCACACTGCTCCATTCTCCATGCAGCCCATCCCCGCCTCCAAATCATAAAAGCAACGTTCTAGCCATGGAAGAGTTGGTGGAGAAAGTAACTGGAAAAATTCCTTCAAAGAAAGAAAGGGATGAAAAATCAATTGACCGTAATTCGAAACACATCACAGCTGAATCCCCATCTCCTGTCCGAAAGGACCTGCCAAGAACTGATGATCTCAGCAAGCCAATAAAGAATGGCACAGTACATAAAGAGCACATTCAAGTTCAAGATGGAGACTACAAAGACACCCATGCAGACAGTCCCATGAAGAATGGAACGGATGCCCTCAAAACACAAAACAGTAATGGTTGCAGTACTTTAGGAATCATCACTGACCACTCACCGGAGCAGCCTTTAGTTAACCCCCTCAGTGCATTGCAGTCCATCATGAACACTCATTTAGGAAAGGCCTCCAAAACTGTTAGTCCACTTCTGGACCCACTAGCAATGTTGTACAAATTCAGCAACAACATGATCGAAAAGCCCATGTACAATGCAGCTCAGGTCAAACAACTCGATTCTATCAACAGGTATTACGAGAACGATGACGATCAGCCAATGGACTTGACAAAATCCAAAAGTGGTAATGGACCTGCAAATCATTGTGCATCGAATATTCTAAGCAACAACAGCACCCGATCCATCTTATCCACATTAACAGACCCAATTGCGTCACCTCTTCGAGAAAATGCCCTCATGGACATCTCAGACATGGTGAAGAACCTCACAGGTCGCTTGACGCCAAAGTCATCAACTCCTTCCTCCATATCTGAAAAGTCAGATGTGGATGGTTGCGCTTTTGAGGATGGCCTAGAGGATTTTTCACCAGTTCAGAAGAGGAAAGGAAGGCAATCGAACTGGAACCCGCAACACCTGTTGATTCTTCAAGCTCAGTTTGCATCAAGCCTTCGAGAAACCCCTGATGGAAAGTATATCATTACAGACCTAGGCCCTCAGGAGCGTGTACATATTTGCAAGTTTACAGGTCTCTCCATGACCACCATCTCCCACTGGTTGGCGAACGTCAAGTATCAGCTCAGGCGAACGGGTGGAACCAAGTTTCTGAAGAACATAGACTCCGGCCATCCACTATTCCTCTGTAGTGATTGTGCCTCGCAGTTTAGAACTCCCTCCACGTACATTAACCACTTAGAGTCTCACTTGGGCTTTAGCTTAAAGGACCTCTCAAAGTTGTCGATAGACCTCTTAAGAGACCAACAAGCAGTCACAAAAATGATCACAGACAAGACATTCCGTGCCCTTGAATTGACTGAGGAAGACTCCAACTCCATATTTCAGTGCAAACTGTGCAATAGGACTTTTGTCAGCAAGCATGCAGTGAAACTGCATCTCAGCAAAACGCATGGAAAGTCTCCGGAGGACCACCTGATCTTTGTTACGGAGCTTGAAAAGTTGGAAAAAGCCTAAGGAAAGCAGGCTAGTGGCAGTGAACTTACTGGATTGAGAATCATTGCACTACATCACTGTACTGCACTGCGCCTGAACTGAGCCTTCAAAATCGGTCCAACTTCTTTTGTGAAACTGCCTGATTGGACCATGATCTGTTTTACTTTACCCCATCATTTAAGCCTCTTCATTACCAATTCTTACGTTTCACTGTATTTATCTATAATGTGTTGGTAATGTGCATGTTTTTGATTATTTTTGCCTTATTTTCTGTGTGAGATTCAAACAGAATTTACAATTCGTACTCTGTTGAATTTGAAATGAAACAAACATGGTATCCATGGGCATGGTTTAAAGCAAATTGGTGGAAAAACTGAATATAATGAGTTGAGTTGTACTGAACATTGTCAAAAAGACTGACTTCATTAAAGCACTCCATAAATGTTGAATGTTAAGTGAAGATGTACAAATTGAGAAAGCGCTATTTTTGTTCGAGTTGGGTTTCTTTTTTTTTTAGACATTGGCTTGATGATAAAAAACAAACCGCAACCCTTTGAAGTGTATTTTTTTTTCTTTTAAACCTTGAAGGACACTGAGGATTTTGATGGGCTGCCTTCTGCAACACACTCCTTTCGAAGACATTTCTTTTTTTTATCAACTTTGTTTTTGTTGTCGCGTATCATTTTATACACTAGCAATTGAAAACGTATGCTTTGGTACAGCGAACTCTCTTTCTATGGTTTCCTTCCGTTTCAGCCTGTAAAGAGTTCTTTGAAATCTTATACACAGCACATGTATTTAAATCAGTACAAATGTGTAAATTTCCATTAACGTCATATCTTGCCAATTCCAGCAGCTCAACATTGTTTGTATGGTGTGCATTCTTTTATATTATCGTTTTATATATAGTAAAGGAAATAATATGTACAGAGATGTTTATGCAGTATATGTGCTGTAGAACTACAATTCATCCTTTAGTTGAACTAAGTTCTGATGTGGTGAATATGAATTGACTGAAGGAGTTGCATCAGTGTTGATGCATGGCTTACGGGAAGGAATCAAGCAATGCAAAACATGAAATATAAAACATTTCACTGTTTTCTCATGCCATTGTGAACAGTCCCATCGATTCCCCCAAAAAATGTTTTTGTCCCTTAATTGTAAAATAAATCCTGAAGCATTTCTTGATTACGGTGTATGTTGGTCATTTTTCCATTCTTTTTGCTACACGTTAAATTGGATTCACTTCCTCTTTCCATTGCATTTCAGACACTTCGACTTGAAATATTCTCAAGTTCATTGTCCAATTTTACCTTTGTTGTGTTTTGAATGCAACATCTTGCGCTCTATGTAAATGAGAGATGCTTCCTGCCACAAACCCTGTTGGTAAACAGGAAGCGCTCTCTCACTAGAAAGAACTTGTGGATTTAACGCTTTTCCACAAAGCCTGTATATCTGGCTTCTCAGGACTGATTCCGTCGCATTGATCCACTTTTTCTGAGAATCTCAGAGCGGTCCCTGTACGTATTCTATGTAAATTACACCAAATCATGACAAATGCCACATTGTGAGTACCTGCAGAGCAGAGTGAAACATCGGCAGATAGACGCAGTTTAAGCAGATTTGCATTTTTTTTCTCCTCTTCTGTTCACACAGGAGCTCTACAAGCATTTCACGGGATGTTCAGACTTAGAAATAAATGCCCGATTTCTAGTGGGAATCAAAGATTTACTCCTTTCAGCTCAATTACTGAGTGATTATATGTGCGGACACAGGGGGAGGGGGGTGCAACAAGAGCAGAAAAGGCTTGAAATATGCAGTGTTTGCACAATAATCTCAATCTCCGTTTGAAGCGGCTTTGGGGAGTTGCTGTATCAAACCCCGTGTTAGTTGCCCTATTTGAGAGTATCCTCTCACTCAAATTGGCATGTTTTGATTTCCCAATGGTCCCATACTAAATGTTCTGAGCCTCCATCTGCTTGTTTGGCTTTCCTGAATTACTGCAGTTCTCACTAGAACACCCTTATTTCTGCTCAGGCTATTGGAACTATGTTAAGTACATCCTTAAAGTTTGTTTATCCAATAGTGTTGGAAGAAATGTGTACCTCAAACTAAGTTTTTATGGTTTCTCTGTGTCTATGGAGGCTGCAAATGTTGCATAAAACCCTGTGAAGTAAGACTGAGAGGTCATTTGAAAGCAAGAACTCGTATTGCAAAGATGTTTTCATTAAACAATTAAATTACCGAGGGGATCCACATCGAGAGAATTTGATGTTAAAGGTTTAACACATGTCAAACATCGCTGTCATCACAGATGCAGCTCATCACCTGCTTAACCTTGTGGGTTGTGTTTTTGTTATTCCCTTTCATGGAAAACCGGGGAATAAATCATTTTGGCATGTTTACTTCTCAACCTCACAGACAGACGCTAGCATATATGTGAAGCCAGACAAAAGATTTTATCGTAGGTGGTTCAGTGTTGAAATTTAAATGGTTACAATTTGATATCTCCAAAAGGCAAAGCACTGAGTGTGTAATTTGAATGTTCCCAATTTGAAATTGCCCATTGCTTTCTGAGCGTAAGAAGCTGACAGATGGAAAATGGTCAAATCTGTGAAAATGGCAGACTGGTTTGTGAGTGACAGAATGTTTGACACTCACTAAAAACATGTAAAAAAAAAAAAAATTACCATTAAACTTCATAAATGTTGGGAGACAAAAGGGAGATTTCAGGTGTTTTTGTTTTTTTACAGGTGAGTCAAATCATAAAGCAAACAATTAGTGGTACTTTTAAAAAACCGTTTAGCATAAAATGAGACTTTATCAGGGTTTAGCGAAGTGTGTACTCCACCTTGAACCCACGTCATCGATGGAGGCACTGTATTTTGTAGGTTATAGTCCTCCTTTTGTCAGGATAACGTTTCTCAAATTTTAAACCATTAGCTATTTAGGAATTTCCACTTAAAATGCACCAACACGGACGCCTTAAAGTGTGCTTTCTCTGAATATTAAAACATAATAATGCTGTAAAAACTCATTTGAAGTCCTGACTTTTTCCAATCTGCATTAGTTATTCGTAAGCTGTCCGCATTGAGGCCTGTGTTCATGTCAAGCGACAGCTGTCAAACTTCAAGGCAGCTTTGTAAAATTGAATCACAGTCGAACACTGTAGAAAACAAAGGGCTGTCAGATAAATGCACACAGCAGAATAAATTGTAAGCCCGTGTGATTGGCAGCTCTAGGACGAAACATACATTTCCAAGAATAAATATGGCCGGAAAACTTTGAGTTCCATCAGGTTAAGACTTATTTGATGCTTTCTTCCCACTGGACGAAGTGCTGGAAAGACGGCATCACAGATGGTTGTGTTCCTGTCAAGTGTGTTCTGTGTTTTGAGATGGAACGTCCCTCTTCTTCATCTGCGTGTGGATAGTGGCCTGAAGAATGGGGATGTGACAAAATGGCTTCTTTATAGAATAATGACGTCTGACATGGGCCTAATGGATGCAGTGTTTTTAATCTCTGTGAAGGCTCTGTGCGGTGATGGACCCGGTGCCAGCTCCACAGGTGTGTGTGTGTGCGTGTGTGTGTGTGTGTACTGTGACAGCTTGTCTGTTCGGCTGCTCATCACTCAGGCTGATCTGAGACCAGCAGATATATTTCAACCCAAACAGCTTTGACGCTCGATTGTAGCATGACCTGGGCAAAGAAATGCACTCAACTTCTGTAGCTTTGATGTAGAGAGTGTAAAAAAATCCTGGTTGTCATTTGCTTGTTGTAACTACCCAAAAATCTCTTTTTACTTGATTTCACAACTGATTCCAGCAGCATACAGTTATTCCAAAATGGTTCATCTTAAATAGCTTATTTAAATGTTTTTTAGATTAACATTCAAAAGATGGCTGCTGTTTTTTTCTTGTTGAGCCACAAGGTGCACATAAAACCTGGAAATTCTCCAAATTCAGTTATTTACCAAATAAATGTGCATTTTGACACTAAACTAATTAAACATCTGGAATAATTTGAGTATCAAAAAAGTATTTTTTTAATGACGCTCCAAGACATCATCACAAAATTATTAAAATATGTAAAAAAATAAATTTAAAAATTTACCTTTGGTCTTCCCAAGTGTCAAGTGATGCAACTACCTGCTGTAAAACTGACATGGGAATTCCCCATTTTTTCAGGAGGGGGGATGGGTTAGAGTAGCAGGAATGAGTAAAAAGCTGGAGACATGACTAAAATGTTTTATTTTAATGCTTATTTATACATATAACAAGGACAGAAATGGTACCTATTCTGTGGAATGGCTCATTAATATGTTCGTATGTATTCTTTATGTAAAAATATTTTAATTGATTTCTATAAATAACTCCATAGTGGCACACTTTCCGGATAAATGGCATCTTAATTGTGGCGTAATACAATAATTTCAACATATATGTGGCGTAATACAACAATTATCCTTTATTGACCACAATCTTAATTTCTACCAAGTTTTATTGTTGTACCTTCAGGTTTACAGGGGTGAGTGCATGTTTTTGTACATTTAGCTGACGCTTTTATCCAAAACAACTTACAGTTCGGGAGTAAACAAATAAGTAGTTTGTTACAAGGCCGGAATAATCCGCTCAAATTAAATAAGTAGCTAAAAATATGCTTTTCGGTGCTTTACTTTGTACTTGTAATTTAAAATGTGTCAAAATTATGTGTAGAAAATTAAAAAATAAAATGTGCAGCACTTTAGAAAGTACACGACTTTCAATTAAAGATATTTTTAGTCTGAAAG
Organism: Danionella cerebrum; assembly: GCA_007224835.1. Lineage (NCBI taxonomy): Eukaryota > Metazoa > Chordata > Actinopteri > Cypriniformes > Danionidae > Danionella > Danionella cerebrum. The sequence continues at coordinate 121,828 of SRMA01025039.1, read as the reverse complement.
TGTAATAGAGTACCATTGTTTTAAAGTATCTTGGTGTGATTCAGTACATTTATGATATACCTATTAAAGTTTAGAATACACACTAATACGTTAACATTTTATTCATTTTTTTGCAACATTTTTCATATCAGATGTAGAGTTATTGTCCTGTTATAGCATTCATGTTAGTACACAACTTCTGACTTTCATGTCTGAACGTAGTGAGGCTTTTCTTTGTCGTTTACCCGACAATCAGCGACTGAATTCTGGAGGTTTGCTCTCCTGCAGTTGTTGCTGTGGGAATTTTTGAGCAGTTTTGTATAAAATTGATTCATTGAACCGTCAGCGACAGATGCAGAGTGAGAAAAAGAAGGGAGAGAATGCAAAAAAGATGTTTGTGAATTAATGAGCACAAATACGCTTCCTTGCCTTTATTCGATGGTGAAGAATGAGTTTTTCCACTCCCTGACGACCTGAGCAGCTGAGGGAAAATAGAACAGACTTTATTGTTGCACTTCTGCGGTTGTTTTTTCATATTCAGCAAAGTTTCATCTCAAAGGGCTTTACACCGGCTGAACACATTTGTTTAAATTGTTCCAAATATTGGAGTTTAAAGAGGTTCTTTTATATAAATCAAAGCAACACCAAGAAATCTGTTCTCAGGGGTTCCCGCTGAAGTTAAGAAGTAGCATCTCTAATCTCTTTTTCTGTTTTCCTGGTTGTGGTTTGTCAGGAATCTTCAGAAGTAACCCGCCCACATGGATACGAAGGTACTAGGTTTACCTGGCCTGATTGGCCACGCCTCTCTGTTGGAACCACAACTCTTTTCTGAATTGAAAACCTTTATATTTCCGCCCATTCCAGCCTAGTTCACTTTTTTTCTTTTGGAAAGTTTACACGGTCCAGCCTTACAGCATGTCTGGTGTTTTCCTTCCTGTTGCGTGCCAGCTCTGACACTCAAAACCTTGTTTCACAACACCCACCTCCCCACCTTTACAAACATCGAGGGCATGTCCACCCCGTTCTCAACTGAACCTGACGCTTGTCTGGGTTGTGTTTTCTCCTTCCTGCATTTCAGCTTTGCTTTTGTTTTAATCAGACGGAGGGTTTCTTCTGATGGCGCCACACATGCATACACACTCACAGGCGTATGCTCAGAAGGACAGTGGGCTGTCCGGTGTAGCATCATTAGCTCAGCGAAGACATGGCGGCCCTGACACATGTCGAGCGGTGTGCAGCCAACCCACGGACGAGCACGAGTCGCTCCTGCATAATTTGAAGGTAACGCAGCAAGCCTGTACACGCATGCTGTCACTGGTCCATGGAGAACAGGGGACACCGGGGGGGCAGGAGAGACGGGGAGAGGAAGAATGTTATTCACAGCGCTGTAGTGGTTTTCCTAGTGTCTGGTTCTTATTGAGTTAAAAGAAAGCTGTACCGGCGAGTTACAAATGCCAATCATAGCTGGCATCTCCTACTTTCTGATCTATTTAAGCTTTATAGTTAATGCTTCCTGAATTAACTATAAAGCTTAAATAGACCAGAAAGTAGGAGATGCCAGCTATGATTGGCATTCGTAACTCGCCGGTACAACTTTCTGCCTTTTTTTTTTTTGTTTAAGTTAAAGAGCTTAAGTTAAAGTTTTCTGTTTACAGGTTTGGTGAGTAAAGGACTCTCCATACACCGGTTCAACACACGACTCTCGGAAGCTTCCTGCCTGAAGATGGCGTTTACGGTACAACAGAAATCAAAGAACACATAGAAAAAGTCATGGATGTTGACTGTTGGGGCTGATCACAGGAAGGTGTTTGATAAAAGAGAGGATTTGTGGTGCACTATTATTTCCTGTTTCCTGTGCAAAGTTGCTATGGAAATATGGGATGAGCGCCACCAAGCACGTCTTTTCCATCCTGCTCAGAGCTTATATTGGTCATTCTCCTTGCAAAAAAAAATGAATCCGATATGGCAGTTTTTTTCGTTGGCACCCCTTGTTCAGTCAGATGTGTGAGCTCCCATTGCCACCCATGGTTTTCAATCAAGGTATGTTGTTACACAAGACTTTGGATCGAAAAGTCAGATCGGTGTTCAAGCTGTCCTAGGGGGCAAATGGCCACCCTCAAACCAGTGGTAGTGGGAGGGTGGTGTAACAGTAATAAATTTCCCAAGTTGATCTAGTGAAATTTCCTTCCCATGTTCCTGGAGCATCAGATGGACTGGTTTGACTGAATCATCTTTCCTACCCTATGCTCAAATCCTCCACCAAACATCACCGTGAGGTTCAGACTGGCTGCTCTATTACAGTCAGAACCTCAGTTCAAATATTTTGAAGGATGTAGGATAAAATTTGTGAAGGCACCAGGAACAACCCTCCACTGTAAAGACGGTTGTGTGTATTTTTAGAGAAATGTGGACTTCATGAAAGAAATGACGTCTGGTTCACTTCTAAAATTGTGTTTTTAAGTCATATTCAAACTCTAAGGTGATGTTTTATTCCAGAAAAAGAGTTGCGGCAGTGTTTAGGGACCAGGGAAATGGGAGATTAAACCAGACCCTTCAGAATCAGTCCTTAGGAAAAGGCACGGAGGGAATGGAGTTAGAAAAGCAAGCACTCTGGTGCCTGAAAGGGACCATCATGAGAGATCCATAATTCTATTACCGACTATCAAACTCAATTCTACTTGAGTCATGTCTTCCCAAGAAACCAGAGTCCTGCTTTTACAAACAGTACATTACCTTTCAAGTTGCATCTATGCATAATCGATCAAAGGTCAAAGATACTATTGCTGTTTTCCAGCTCAGCGCTAATATATGCAGCAGTACTGCTCTGTAGGTATTTCACTGGCCTCATCCATCAGTCCATCCATGCATTATGCATATCAGAGGTCATATTGGTGGCTGCCTCCCCTGCAGAGGCGTTAATCCTTATCTTAGCTGTAATAACAAGATTAGGCGGGCTGAGGGGCTTATTGGGGCGACTGGGGGTCCTGCTCTGACCGCAGTGGGGTTGACAAGGCCGAACCGATGGGGAAATCCTGGCATATTGGGCCAACGAAGCACATTGATTACTTTAACTTACTAAATTGGCCCGGGGTTGTGTTTGACGCAGTGTGTGCAGTCCATCTGTTAAATGGTAGTTAGCTTCACAGGGAATGGTCTAATGTCACGCTGGTGGAATTTACTTGGACAAGCTGGGATAGAAGTGGTGCTTTAGGCAGCTCACATCAGCTCTGAATGATCATAAAGGTTTATGATGCCTAAGATAATTCTCCTCCGAGGATGTTCAATGTCGCCATGTTTTTCAGTATCCTATTAATTTGAATTACATTGTGATGGTAAAGAATGCGAGCATCTGAACACAACCATATGCAGATGCAGAATTGATCTTTTCTTTCTTGGCATAACAAACTCGTGTCTTTCTTTCGTACCTGTAACAACAAAATGAAGCCAAGAGTTTAATTTTGGTTTGACAAATTTCAATAAAAACATTAATGCTTGTCATGTAATGAATGTCAAGTTTGTCAATGCATCTTGGAAATGAAAGGATTGCAATAGGTTTGTAAAAGTAAATAATTCAAATTCAGATTGTGGGGTTTTTCATCTGTTTAGAGTCTTTTATACACATAGCGAGATGGCACCTTTATGATTGACACCTCAGCTAGCTAAAGATTCCAGGGAGCCAGGCCCCCAATGCTTATTTATTGGGGGTCGAATCCGTATTTCCCGTTTACATGCTACACCATTTTCCATATTTGTCAAATACATTGGGTTTAAATACCAAAACATTTGTGTTCTTTACCTTACTGTAAGTAATTTGCCACTCATTTAGATATTCATTTTAAGTGTATTTTGAGTGTTTTTTTTAAATAAACAAAGCAATTGTAAACTGACCTTATAATAATCCTCTTCTTGCGCGCTGTTATTCCCCTCGGTTTGAACAGAGCACCACTCTGAGCCGAGATGTCCCAATTCACTCTCAGGTATGCATGGCATGTATTTGAGATTCATAAACATTTTCACTGGTGCCCATTTTTATTCCTCAAAAGCACATGTCCCATAACTGTCACAGACAGATGCTTGCTTGGAATGATGTATGAATGCTCCAGATGACATGGCTGGCTGCTTTGAGCGGCACTGTTTAGAGTCTATTAATTTTACAGTGCTGTTTGGAATTATCCATCTGTTTAAAGGTTAACTGCCTTCTTTCTTGTGAAGAGTACATTTCTCACCACACTCAAGCTTAACACACATAGAACATTACCATCATTGGCATGCTCAAGTTTTACCGCAGTGCACCGTGAACGTCAAACGCCGAAGCACATTAAACGGGTATCAGGAGACATGTTTCCCCTTACTTTAACGGGCCAGTTCTGATGCATACTTCTATAAGAGATGTATTATCAAGCAAACAATCCACTTAATGCCCAAAGTGAAGTGAAGAGGCGTTTTTACAAGTCTGTAGATGAGCCTTGCTTTCATGAGTGCTGTCCGTACTGTGATTTAGCGTGCTAGCCTGCCACTTGACTGTCAGTCGGCCAGAGTAATCTCTCCCCGTCAGCTGCCAGCGAGGGTGAAGTTCATCTTTGCAATAACGTTAAATGCACTGGCGCTTCATCCTTCATGAATATGAATGGCTATATAAATAGGAAAGTTGAAGAGCAGATAGATCGGGTGCCTGTCACTTCAAACTTCCTAATCATCTCCGCTAAAAGCATGCCTTACCGAGCATTCGAGTCAGTAGGACTTGACACGAACCTCAGCAAAGAGGTGCAGTTTTGGTTTGTTTTTACCTCAGAAATGTACCTCCTAAGTGAAACTCTCATGGGATTTGTGCGTCAGTTGTAAAACGACTGTATGTCTTATCTATGTTGATCCAACGGGTGGTCTCCTGGGGGTTTGCACCTACTGTGAAGCACATAACAATTCCTAATTCATTGTGGCTCAAACTAATAATCATCTAAGTCTACATGTGATTATTTAGGAGCATCAGTCGAGCTGATCTTAAATTCTCCCAAAATGTGACGCTAGAACCATAACAATCAAATTTACAGAGCTCTTTTGAGGTCGTTTTTAGGAATATTCCAGTAGATGTGAAGTTTGGTGGAGGTAAAGATAAACAGCCATGACATTGATAAGAAACTTGGAACTACTGCCAAGATATTTAGTAATTTATATGTTGGGCTGAAAATAAACGTTGAACTGTGATGGACTGGATTGTGGACAAGTGGTTGTTTATCTATGCTTCCTGGTGTCTTCCCACTAGAACTTTTCTGTGATGAGTTATCGCTAGCGAGTTAAAATGCAACGTATGGATATTGAAACATGGAAATTGTCAATTTGCTTTCTGTTACTGAGAGTGGCGAGCCGGAGGTTGTGTTCTTCTTTACCCAAAAAGCATGTAAACAAGCTCACTGGCGCCCCCAGCTTTGTAATTTTCTAATTTGCAAAATGTGGCCAATCAAAAATCAACTTTGTGTGCGCAATGCTATTGTACATCAAAAACGACTACTGCAAATCAAAACACAGATTTTCGCAAAGTTGATTCGTGTTGTGTTATGCACTAATGGGCCACAGCAGTTGATCCTTGATTGTCCAAACGGGGAGATCGTGAGGAAAAGTACACTCTGAACTGGAAACCCACATTTAATTTATGATTGAAGAAAATAAGGAAAATTTTAGGTCAAGAACCAAGTCTCTTAGGCCTTTGAGGAGTTTGTTTGAGTCGGCAACAGTAACTAAGGAGTGGCGAGGCTTTGCTATAGTAATGTTTAATGACTATTATGCACAATAATACTAATCAAAATCAAAATGGTTTCATTTTAAATACATGACTGCATGTTGTGCATCTGTTTACTTATGTTCATCATCCAATTCAAAGAATAACAATGATAGCATCTGTCTATATTGTAAAAGCGTAGTCTTCTAGGTTGCGATTGACTTCGTTCTCGGATATTAAAATGTTTATGCCGTTTATTGATTTGCCCTCAATGAGCAGTGCTTCTAAACAACTATCCTATCTTTAAATGAAGCAGAAAGATCACAGCTAATGCTAGTTCTGTGCTCGTTTTCCGAAACCTTTTTTGTGTTCCATCAAAGGTCTTTCAGGTTTGTAACGACACAAGGTTGACTGTCTGATGTCAAAATGTTCATTTTAAGGTGATCAACTCCTTCAGGGCCTGTGTCATACCTCTTTGTGGTCTGTTTCTATTGACACTCTTTGTAAAAATAACAACCACAAGGCAAGCTGCCAATCAAGCGTTCTTGTCGTCCTCTGGAGTTGGAAAGCCAGATCTATCTGAAAGCTGTCTCAGACACTACGGTTTCTTCTCAGGGGCTGACACGTCCCCATGCTGTTCCTTGTCACCTTACACACACACATACACACCACACACACACCAGAACATGTGACACCAAGTGTGACTTCTCCAACACACACACACTGAGTTAATTCCCACCTGCGCATGTTTCTTCTTCCACATTCGGCTGGTGTTAACCAAACCCATGGATAGTGGGGAAAGCGAGGGAGAGGGAGATGACACAATAAAAAAGAAAGAGAAAATTGAGCTTCAGCACATGCCAAAGCTGGGGCTGCCAGTCAGTGACACATATTTTGACAATCATTGCCTGTCATCACTCTGTGATCAGAACTGCCAGTGGTGAGACAGCTGGGAGACGAGTCGAGGACTGGCAATCCTCACCTTCCTCCCTATACAGCACTGTCGGGAGAGTCACTTTTGTTATTTATACACACACTCTCACGCATTGTGTTGGAAAGCAGCAAATCAAACATGTCAGAAGAGCCATGTGCCATCCTGAGTGAGTGTTAGAGACATTCCTAGACACGGGGACTTTAGAAATGTGGTTGGCCTCACAAATATTTCGAGCAGAAACCTGCCTGTCGATGTGTCTCTGAAGAAGTGTGTTTATGGGAATATTTTGGGAGCTCTTTTCGTATTGCTTGTGGGCAGCGTTGGCCATCAAGGTGAATGAACCTGAAGCTCAGTCATCCCAGTAAGAAACTTTTTTGGGACAAGTTTGGCTGGCATGTCTTGCTATGGGGGCTAATCTATAGACTGTAATGAAAAATGGACGACGTGATTCCGAATACTGCCATTGGGTTAAAATGAAGCCACCACAGAGCTGTTCTGGGAGCTGCTGTTGACAGGCGCACATGCTCACACGAACTGTCGTGGTTTCTGAGTTCTGGCTCGCACACGCCCCTCTCACATGCAGCCTGGTACGTACAACGTATTTTGATGACCGCGGTAAGTCCGCTCTGTTTTGTGTAGCTGTCAATCATAGATATCAATCACAGGTCCCGCCTAGTTTTTTTGTGGAAAATTGAGCTGTTGTACCCCACAAAGTTCTGCTTTTCTCCATAGACTTGTATTGGGCAGAAGTCATTCAGCAACCAGCACCATCGGGGCGATTGCCGCGGTTTGGCTTTACTGCGTCAGCCATGTGTGACACACTTGATCTAAACATAGAGTGAGTCTTGCAGCAGTTGTACCATTTTTATACAAATATTTGTTTTGTTTTCAAACGTAATGTAGAATTGACATTAATTTACTGGAAAAATAAGTTTTGTCTCGTGGCAAAGTTTTACCGCAGTTAGTTTTTTGGTGGCCCATTAGTGCACAACACAACTTCAACTCAATTTTGTCCACAAAACCCTACTGCAAATCAAAAACACTAATATTTTGTTTTTGATTTGTAACACAAATTTTGCCATGAAAAAAATTGTACCCTTTTTTTCACGGTTCCATCGTACCACATAAGAAACCACAACACAATGATATGAAGTTTTGCGGATTGCTTTTTCGCAAAGAGAATGGCCAATAAAAGCTGGCTCTTTTGATGTTGTGAGAAGGATGTAAAAGAGCCACTCGGTGGCGCTCAACCCACCTTTTCATAGCTTCTACTCATAATTATTTTTTTTTTTATGTTTTCTGTGATTTCTTCTCTGCCGTCGTTTCTTCTTTCCTTTTTCCCCATGTGGCACTGACTACATCTGTTGTACTGTAAACGCCATCTTCAGGCAGGGGACATCATTGCATCAATATTTTAGAGCACCCAAAGCAATCAGAAGATTCGTCCAAATCTCAATTTTGATCAGTGCTCTCCTCACAGTTTTCAGCTTCTTATGCAGCTGTTCCTTTTTCAGGTCATTACTGGGTTTCAACCGACGTGTGACATTGATGATCACCTTTTTGGTGTAAGCGGTGAATCAAGTATCTGATGGTAGATTGAAGACAAAAGTTGTATAATGATTTGATATTTTCCTTTTACAAATTATTTTCTGAAGCTTTTTTGTTTTAAAACGTTAAAAGTTATTGTATTAAGAGCCCCAGATCAGCAACCATGTGACTCAAAGGTTTGTCAATAAATCAGCATTCAAATCACCTTTCAGACCTTCCGAATTTACAATCCAAATGAACCACATTTAGTAAAATCTCATGAAGCTGTGAGCCGCTTCGTAATGGTTTCAGAGTAACAAATGTTATTCTGTTTCACCGCGCTAGCAAATAAGCATGTTGAAAATGCCGGTAATTAGCATGAAGCGAAGTGCTGGAAATATTTTGACTGTGAGTTTGTGTCATGAATTATAACAGTGGTGGGAGAAGATTCCTGTGGTGTTAACCCCAGTAGTGACAGGGTTAATTTGAACAGTCTGCCCATGAAGCTGCGGGGCAGAGGAGCAGCTTTTTGATCTGTGTGATGGACAGACATTGAACAGCACCAGGGCACAGCATGTTACCGGAGAGAAAGAGATGGAGGGGGAGCATGCAGCATGGCATCTTGTCCATCTTCTGATGTTTCAGCATTCTGTCTGTCTGTCGACTGTTGTGTGAGATTGTCGGCATGTGATTTTTTACTCTTTTTTTTTTTTTTTCTCCGGAGAGCAGGTGGATGGGGAAGGGGGGATTCTGCACCAGTCCGTTCTGTGCAGCCATGTGAACAGAGCCCGAACATAAAATGAGTTTAAAGTGGTCATTACATTACAGAGAGAGCTGCAGTAAAGCAGTGGGACTAAAACAAACCAAATCTAATGCATTAATTCATACGATTGAGGTTTTCTTCCTTTCTACGGTAGTTTTAAGGGCTTGAGAAACACTTGCCAGGGATTTGTATATGTATGTGAATATGTACTGTGTACATTTGTCAGAAAACCTTTAGTTTCTTTTCAGAATCAACATTTTCTATAAGATACTCCACTGCAAAGTACTCCCAGAATTGTGGGCCATTGCTTGCAAACAAGATTTGTTCAAACAAGATTCCTTAGTCACATTTAAGACAAAACTACTCTAATGAACAGGTTTTCAAGCACAGGGGAGTGTAAGAGGTGACGTAATAAAGGAAAGCCCCTCCTATTTCAGGCTTTCAGCAATGGCTCCCCATGGAAGAAAAATGTCACAAAGAAAACAATTTCTTTACACTAAAAAAGAAGTGGGCTACCTGCAGATCAGCTTTACATATCCATGTATAGCAAAAGTAATCCAAAAATGTACTAAACATTGAAGTGGAACGATCTTAGAGGGAAGTCCAGGCCATCCACGGAAGTTAACATCTTGACAGGAGCGTCTAGAAAGCCAAACGGTTTCCTGTGACACCATGGTCCACAAATGTAGCCCCAGCCCTCATGCTACCACTAGAAGTCGAGCACCGTAAGCATTCAAAAGTGACCAAAACATCAGACAGAAAGCAAAGGAATGAAGTAGTCTGTAAGAACCTTGCAGCTGCAGAACCTTTATTGGGGGTTTCTAGCTAATGGCAAACACCAGTGACTCCCCCAAGGGGTTCTGGCTGACCCCCTCACATGGTCTTTGCTGTATTACGTACAATCTGGTACAGTCCACACAGAATCCACCTTGACGTGAACAGTCTGCGAACCTTGTTTTTTTTCTGCGCATGACCATATATGCTGACGGATGGACGGTTGTCAAAAAACACGTCGAAACCTTTCGCTGTTTCGGGCTCTCTGCCAAATGGCGAATTTTCTGAGTGAGTGCATCTCAAAAAGAAATGGTCTGCGCATGTACAGCTCGACCCACACCTGCCCCTGCATTACTGCATTCCGAAACTAAATGCACTTGCGTTGTCGCACAAAACCTTGGATCGGTGCGTAGAGGCCTTTCCAACTTCGTTTACCATCGTAAAAATCTGGTTCAAATAGTGGATTTGCTTCAATGTTTAACCACCAAATCTCAATAGAAGTTTTTGAATGGAGCTTAGTTATTCAGTTCACATCTGGATTTCCTAAAACAGTCATGATGGACGAAGTAACACCACGTACTTGAGTAAAAGTTAAGATACCTAGTGTAAAATATTACTCCAGTAAAAAGTGAAAGTGCTCCCTTTAAACTTCGACTTGAGTAAAAGTATATTTGACCTCAAAGTATCAAAAGTAATCTGGTGTAATGTACTTCCAATGTCTAGTCATGTCCTTTATACACTCAATCAAGGTATACAGGGTAAAAAAAGCCCACTAACACCACACTGAAAATACCATGTGTTCTTTTGGTATATCTGATATTTTAAGCACATCGTACTAAATGGAAACCATGTGATTGGGAATAAATATGGTGGGGGTAAACCACATTAGACATGTATTTCTTTAACAGTTTATCATTTGAAGTAATGTAGAAATCCTTTATCACACGACACCTTGCTCCTTTACTACATCATAGCTGAGCTGTCCAATCACTTGCAAAAAACGGATTTACTCAAGTTTAGAAAGGATGTCTTTTTTCCAATTTACTAAACAAACGATAAACAAATATTAGTGTTTGCATAAATCACACAGAAATTAACATACCACCAGATTTCTGACGGACTTGTTCTTTATTTCCACTACTTAAAAAAATTCGCTTAAAAATGGCCATGTGCTCAATTTCAACGCCTCGCGCTTCTTCCATTATTTCATTATTGCGCTATAAACATGACGCGAAAAGAAGAAAGCAGCCATATTAGACCGTAAAGCACGCAAACTTCTCGCAACACAACGTGAATTTGTTTTGACTGGTTACGCATGTACAGAGATGACAGGTTTTAGGAAAGTAGTGGAGTAAAAGTAAAGTTTTTGCATTCACTTCGAAATGTAGTTGAGTCAAAGTGTAAAGTCTCAAAAAGCAGTGATACTCACGTAAAGTACGCTAAAAAGTTACGCAAGTACAGCAACGAATTCCTTGTACTGGTTCTTTTATCGTCGTTTTAAATCTCCGTTGTTTTGTTTAATAACCAGCATCATCTGTTTTGTAAACAGCGCGACCTGCGAGGCCCAGATTAGCGTTTGAGAAACAGGAGTCTGATCTCAGGTCAGATGCATTAAGCCGCAAATGAATGGAGTTCTTCTAATTACTGCAGGTGTGATTTAATGCATTTAGTCTACGTTATATTGTGTGTCAACAGCATTACCCAGAGAAGGTATAGACAATGTTTAGTCACTCCATCTGACAATAACGAGGGATTTTAATTAACAGCCTGTCTTATTATCCTCTCACTGAACAACATATCATCAGAAAAGGAAAGAAACACAGCTGACTTCAAGGGCTGTCTCAATTTGTACACGGTAATTAAAATCAAATGACAATTTCATTTGACTGTTTAATTGCTCTTTAAGAGGGAATCTCGACGAAGTGCGTGCAGGTATGTACAATGGATGTGTAAACACCGTACTTTTCTCAAATGAACATATGCGCCTTGTTTTTTTAACTTTGAAGAAATCACCTCCCACTTCTTTCTCTTACCACCTCAAAGGAATGCAATTTAAGATAAAGGTCTGACACTCACAACGTTCTTATCGAAAACAAGTTCCTATCTCGTCTCAATGTCTAATTAAAGGGATAGATTCTCACAACAATAAATGAATATGCAGATGAGTGTTGCGTCTGGTGCTAATTTCATGAAGCGATGATAACAAGGGCGAGTTAATCTCCTCTCTTTTAACCCTGATTTAGTTGATCCACCATAACAAACAAACAGGAATAATAATCCTATTATTGTCTTAATAGCGTATTTGTTCTGAGAAATCTTTCGGAAGACGGAAAAGCTGCTTTTATTGAAACAAACAAAACTCAAAAATCAATTTTCTCTCTTTGTTTGTCAGAGGCGTTTGCTTCCTGTTCTATCTTCATGAATTTGTAAGTTTAATATGTCATTAAACACAGTCACCTCACTGTTTTAACTGACGGCGCTTATATTTATTTCTTTATTCTGGTCGAATATTGATGAACAAAAACAAACCTGGGTGGAATTAACAATAAGGAGCTTAGTCTTCCACAAACCCCATGCATTTAACACTTGCCATTCAACATTAGAGTTTTATGCGTTTTACCTGGATGTTTGTTCCTGAATCATTCTCTGGTGACTTTAAGCTCTCTGGGTGTAACGCGAGGCCGTCTGCTGTTTATTTGTCTGTCAAAATCAGCATGAAATTAACTTTGCTGAACTTTTGTTTTGTGTATTGTTGTTTGTTCGTGCGAGCAGGAGTCCGCACATGATCGGAAGCGATTGAAAAACCCGTCTTCCTCCACCCAGAAAGAAAAGAGACCTGCTTCAAAAGTTGCTTTGCTGCTAAATACAAAATGTTTGAAGTAAGTTCTCAAATTGATTTAACATGATACATCAGCGGAATTTAAATATATTTGCATTTTATTGTCAATACAAAGCCGTCACTTTATTTAAATCTACATTTTACCAAAGAAAGCATGTATTTGGGGGAAACAATCTTTTTTTTTCTCTGAAGATGGTTTTCATTGCATTTGGTTGTGTGTTTGGGGTCATTCTCCTGCTGCTGACAAAAATGCGGCCAGTCATACACGTCCCTGATGGTATTGCGTGATAAATAAGTAAATGTCCTTATTTTGATCTAAATCTCCAGCCCCCAAATAATCAAGAAACCTCCGCCATGCTTACCTCAAGCCTTTCGATGAACAAACTGCCTCTTGTTACAAACTCATCAGTCCAGAGCACCCGGAGCCTTTTTCTCAACCCCAGACTTGTCACGGAGTACAGCGGTTCTCCATTCCTCCAGTGCTGAGCTGAGATGGATCTCCTGGTGTATTTATCTTGATTTATCTTTTATCTGCTTCTCAATAATTTCTTGGCGGACCATTACATCTATGACAATGTTCGAATTCAAATTTTATTTGTCACATACACCGTCACACACAGTACGATGAAACGCTTAGGAGACTGCCCTGACTTAGAATATATATATATAGATATATGTATATTAGAAATTGAACTAAAAAAGAAGAAGAAGTTTAACTAAGTAGAATACGAAAAGACGTAAGAAAGACAGAAGAGGAAGAAACCTAGTTGTACAGGAAATAGAAAGTGGATTTGTGGAATGCATCATTCTTGGTGAGTTTCCAGGGGTGTGCAAACAAGGAATAAAGTGACGTTTCTCTTCTTTAAAAATGTCACCTCGCTGATGAAATCTTACTCAACCTGACCTCCTACACGGCTGTTTCTGTTTCAGTTCATGACTGACATTATCATCTAGTAGTATTCATAACCATTTAGTAATTCTCCCTATTTTGAACAACTTCAGAATATTTATATTATTCGTTTAAACTACATTTCCTAAAACAATTCTGGATCAGTCAGATATTGGTTTCACCAGAAATGTTTTCTGTGTTTTCTATAAATACTCTGTACCATGTGCCAGTGTTCCTTGCAAAGGAAGTGCTGCTCTGTCCACCCAGCCTCGCTCTGTGCGTCCTGGCTGCTCTCCCGTTGCTCCCACTGTGCCTCTCAAAATGCCAGCCCTCCCTCACACCTGCAACAGTGTCACTCCTCAGTCCATCCACTCGCCCAGAAGCTCTATGCCAACAATGGTGCTCAAATGTAAGCACATGTCTAATTTTATTTAAATAACCACTTTTGACTCCCAATGTATACTCTCACCGGCCACTTTAATAGGTACACTCATCCAACTGCTCGGGGAATCAGCCAATCACAGCCAAGCAGTGCATTTAGAGAATTTAGGTGTGTTCAAGACGATTTGCTGCAGTTTAAACCGAGCATCAGAATGAGGAAGAAAGCTGATTTTGAACATGTTCTGTGAGAGCAAATGCCTTGTTGTTGCAGGTCAGAGCAGGATGGACACAGCACATCGGACCTTGAGGCGGATGGGCAACAACAGCAGAAAACCAGCTAAGAACAGGAGGCTGAAACCAAAATTTGGAAAACCGTTGAATCTTGATTTCTGCTACAACGACAGGATGATGAGGTCAGAATTTGGTGTCAACAACATGAAAGCGTGGATCCGAGAGGGAAGCAGATACAAAAAATATTGTGTGTTCTCGTATGCAGCGTCTGAAGGTGGTAACGTGAGTTGGAGATCTGAATCCAGCGACCCCTCATCGTTTTACGAGAGTATGTTACACGGGATGGATGTCTTGACTAAGAAAAAGTCAATCAGGAGTGTCTAATCAGGGGGCGCTGTAAGTGGGTCAGAGGGTGGGTCTATGTATCACTTTCGAGGGCATGGGTGGAGAAATGGGAAACGAGTGTGTGTGTGTGTGGGGGGGGGGTCAGGCCTTAAGGCACATCTCATATCGCCATTCACAGTAATAACATCTCCTAATTACCATAATAGCCCAGCTTATCTGATGCGCCTAATTATGTGGCCATGTCTGCCATCACTTGAAGAGGATATGTGGCATCAGCGGGCACACATGCGATCCGGCTTTTGAAACCCTGGACACATCCCCTCTTTACCATCGTCCGAAGGCACTGATATGAAATGTACATCAATTTTGACAGCATGGACCAACACATGGCAGAGAGAATGAAGTGCATGTTGAATTGCGTCGGGCCTTTTCCATAAGCAGCACGGCTCTACAATAATTGCCCGGCCTTCAGGCGAGGAAATATAGCATATGACTTGTCTCTTGATTCCTAAGGGCTACATTAGCCGGTATCAATCTCTTCTGAAAGCCTTTATTTGCAGATATCCTTAAGCTCTGTGCAGTGATTTACATGGCGTAGCAGCACGGGAGATTGTTCCTGAATGATAGCCCCTGGTAGGACTTCCAGTCGTGCCCAGGACACGGCCATCGACACATTAAAATGGAAATCACCCCTTTTTTCTAAAGCACTGATGTCGAACATGTCCCTTTCAGCTCTCCATCTATCACGGGTCATTCTTACTTTGTGTCTTTGTAAACTGTGGCGTTTATATCCAATACATCCGTCTCGAACACGCCGCTTCTGAGTAACGTTTGAATGCTTGGCTTCTTTCTTCCTCCTATCAGCATTTAATCTTCCTCATTAACAAACGTCTATTAATTGTCAGCGTAGCTTCTCAGACATCAGATTTAGCATAAGCCGATTGCAGTAGCGGATGTTGTTAGACTAATTTGCGAGCATATTGAGGGTTGATGATCAGGGCCCCTGGCTGGACGTGGGATTGGAACTCTTTGATATTGTGCAGCACCCTGCTGACAGGAATGTGGGAAAGCCATATGGACAGAGTCCAGCTGAGTCCTTGGACAAAACGCCCAGAGTGACCGGCACTGAATAGGGAAGAGCTTGTATGTTGTTCCCCACGTCATCGAGCTGTGTGTACGGGACAATAGCGAACACAAATCTGAGCAAAAGTGTGAGAAATGCTGAGCTCACAGAGGTAAAGATAGTTTTTTTTATTATTATTTTCAGGTTGCACCAATTGTACAAAACAGGTCATCCTTGTCAAATTTAGGTTAAAATTTAGGTTGAAACAGCTGTGTGGGAGGTTTTAAATCAGGTGAGAATCAGACAAATTTTGCTACCAATGTGAGGTTGATTGTCTTGGGGAGACACAAGGTAGTTATACTGCATCAACAAGGTCTACCATAAAACTACCAAAACGCAACTAACAAACTTCTGCACAGAATTGTAAATATCGATAAAATATTGATTTTTTTCTGTACTATTTTTGTGTTGTTTTCCCCCATCAGAGGCTCTTTTTCATTCTTAAAATGTAGGCAGTGTAGGTTACATCACATCATTACTGATGAACAAAGATAAATGACACGTTTACTGTGTGGAAAATGTTTGAAAGTACTTAGAACAGTAGTATTTCATCTAAATTAAACATATATGACATTTTTAAATATGATCTACATAGTTCCACCTTTCCCCTGTGTAATATTTAAAATATTTTTCCGTAGCCGTATAAATCTACCAGGGAAAGCAAGAACTGACAGAAAAAATATGTTCATTCAAATGTAAGTCACTTTGGATAAAAGCGTCTGCCAAATGCATAAATGTAAATGTAATGTACCAATTCTTCTTAGTTTATTAATTCAAAGAAATCATTCTGTAACAAAAACAAATAATTACGGATAGATTTGTATATTTATATCTGAACCATTTAACTATTTATCTGTCTAATTGTATGAAAATAAAAAAAATTATAACGTTAACAAGATGTAAAAATAAATTTTATTTAAAATGTGTCAATTTAAATAGCATTGAATTTGAACTACAGCCAAGACATTCATTTATTCATCATCTACGTGCCCCCTTCAGGGTTACAGGGGTCTGCAGGTTGCAACCATTGGGCAACACACACATTAAGACCTAAGGAGAATTTAGATTATTAACATGCCGCATGTTTTTGGAACTGGGGGGACGGCATGGAACTTGCAAACTCAGCGGCGAGCCTCAAACTGTCAACCTTCTAACTGCAACCTTCCCTCTGCGCCACCCTCCACTTACAATCAGATGGCTAAATTAGTAAAAAAAAAAGACATTTTCTTTAGTTCTTGTAACTTTTCTCACGATCTTTGCTGGTTTGCATTGGTAATCTCGTGAAATGTGTGTGGAAGGCGGATGGAAACGCAGCTACTGACATAAACTTTCTTTATATGTAGTAGTACTCAAAGTCACTTTGACTTGTTGTAAAAAATGGCAAATGCGTAAATGTAAATAATTTGTTCAGTGGCATTAAAATTATTTTTTTAGAAGCCATCACAAAGAGCACAGATCAACGACACAAGGAGAGATACTAGCCGTGAGGAGTGACACGCTAAAAACACTGATGGCCCTGACACCCACAGCCTCAACCCTTAGGGCTTTACACTCCTTTTATTACTTTCTGTCCACAGATGAAAAAGGGACAAGCAAAACAAGTTGTAGGCCTGATGCCGGAATCCGATAACGGTCTTCACAAATATCCCAATTTCGTTCTCACTCGCCTGCTCTCTCCCGCATCCCATCTTGTTCAGGATTAGATGATTCTACTTATCCTCCAGACATAGAGACAGAATAACGTGTGAAAATTACAATACATCAAGTAGGAGTCATTACGGGAACTGCTCCCTTCCTTGTCTCACTTCAAAGTCTCTGCAATTTTCTGATCCATGTGACATTCACGCTCCTCCAGGGTCAAACAACATCTTGCAGCCTTCATAAAATGATTAAATATTTTAAACAGCTCGCATGCGTACCTCCGTGGCCCCCGGAGACTGATGCTGTTATCGTTTTTGTCAAAGCCACTTTCCATCTGCATTTGTCATTCCTGCTTCGCGTATATAAGTTATCAATCGGCTTGTCAGAATGCAAAATAACTGATGTTCTTTGGGCGGTATTGGATGGACTATCTCGGGCTTTTAATCAATGCATATTTTTTCCACTCTTCGTTCGCCGCTCCTTCCTCATTCTCTGCTCTTTAATATAAATGTTTCAAGTCCCAGGCGCCTGTAATGTATTTGCACAGAAAGCGCTTTGACAGAAGCAGTAGTTATATTATCAAACATTACACCTTGGGGCTAAAAGAGTATCAGAGGCTTTTCACGCACAGGCAATGCTGGGAATTACAGACATGAAGAGATGACTGCTGTACCCTCACTGTAAGGGATTGCCCCGACTCTATATAAATCAGACGCGTTGAAAGCTAATCTTTCTCACTCACAAATGTAGTGTATACCCTATTTATAGATTTGTCTTGCCTGAGAGAAGATTCCAGGCCATGTGAGGCCTTTATCAGTGGTAACAAGGTTGTTAATGTATCTGAATATGCTGTACATCCTCCATCTTGGCACGGCATGCAGTGGTTGCATAAGGGCACGGCTAAATACAATCTGCATCTCTCTGGTACCTGCCACATCTGACTAAATGGGGAGTTTAAAGACAACATCAGATGGCAATCTCTCCCAAATAGAGATGGCTCTTTGGGGAATTCAGTAAAGTTGAAACTAAATTCCTGTTCTCAGTGATTGGGAGTAAGTGATGACTTATGTGTGTCTCTACGCCCAAACATCCCCTTTGGCTTTCATATATTCATTTTCTTAACCCACTTTGAGCGTTTCAGGGTCACAGGGTTCTGCTGGTGGTTCTCAAGTGCACTTGGGGTGGGGTAAATCCTGGGCAGCTCACCAGTCCATCAAAAAGCAACACTCAGTTTTTATTGGGTTTATTTTCAGTTTAAATTTCTCTTTTATCTTATACATGTATTCAAAAACTCTCAACATAATTATTGTAAGTATTAATATCTGTCAGAATACAAAATTTCTGAATGTTTTACTTTAGTTTTTTTCAGTTATTCCATCATAATCTTGGCTTTTTTGGCGAAAAACACATTTAGAGTTGACGTTCAGAAAAGTGTGTGTTTGGTTCAATTTGAGTTTCTATTTCTCATTTTTGTTATGGATGTGTTCAAAAACCCTCCATGTCATTATAGTATTTTTGTTTATCGGAATACAAAATTTAAGAATATTTTACTTTAGTTTTTTTCAGTTATTCCATCATAAACTTGGCTTTTTTGGCGAAAAACACATTTAGAGTTGACATTCAGAAAAGTGTGTGTTTGGTTCAATTTGAGTTTCTATTTCTCATTTTTTATTATGGATGTGTTCAAAAACGCTCCACGTCATTATAGTATTTATGTTTATCAGAATACAAAATTTAGGAATATTTTACTTTAGTTTTTTTCAGTTATTCCATCATAAACTTGGCTTTTTTGGCGAAAAACACATTTAGAGTTGACGCTCAGGAATGTGTGTATTTGGTTCAATTTGAGTTTCTATTTCTCATTTTTTTCTAATGGATGTGTTCAAAAACCTTCCACGTCATTATAGGAAAGTATTATTATAAAAAACTTTAGTTTTTTTTTGTTATTCCAATCTGAACAGGGAAAAAATGCATTTTTGGACACTCATAAAAAGTGACATTTTGAGATTCCATTTCTCATTTTCTCTTATTCATGTGTTCAAAAATTCTACATCATCATAGTAAGTATTATTAATGGCCAGAATACAACATTTAAGGATATTTTACTAAAGTAAAATACTGCATTTATTAGGTATTCCTTCCGGAACTTGGCTTTTTGAGGGAAAAGCGCATTTAGAGTTGACACTCAGGACAAGTGCGTATTTGGTACTTTTTGCATTTCCATTTCTGATTTTCTCTTTTAGACACATTAGTTGAAATTTTTGTACTTATTTTGCGATTGATCAGGATCTTTTCGAGAATAGCTGTCAAGATTTTATGTCAGGGGCTTTGCAAATTAATGCATAGGACACTCATGCACACTTGCTGAGTAAATTCAGATTAGCATGTCCTGCTAGCAAGTCTTTCCATTTTTTCTTCAATGCAATGTGACTTGTTATGGCCAGATTCATGCTCATTTTAAGTCAGTTCTTCAGAAAAAAGCAAGTCTGGTGAGTAAGTGTACTAGCTATCCTAGAAGCCTTGGGCTCACATGGTTCTGTCTCACAGTTTGAGGGAAGGTTTACAAAAGCCGCCATCTTGACAACAGCATCTCTCTGCTTGTGGGTCTCTCACAATATTTCTACCTGAGGTTGATCTACTTTCAGTTACACCTGTTTCTTGTCACGCCTTTGGTTGACGTAGCATTCAAGCTGACCAATAGCATTGACGGATTGATCCAAGTCCACCCCTTTTCTGCAGGCTGCAATTAGACCCCTCTCCACAAATTGGGGGCATGTAAACGAAATCCAGGCACCCATTAGGTAATGAATCTACCATTGAAGATCATCCTGCTGCCTTTGCCTCTCCTCTGTCACACTCACAAGCACACACGTTTCTTTTTAACTGGTAAAAGAGTGAATTAGCAGGAGCGGCTGCAGTGGCTGATTGAAACAAACTGGTGTTGATTGCTGATCAGTCAGCTGTGGAGCAGAATAAGAAGGAAAGCTAATAGAAAAGAGCAGAAACACCCTCAGTCTATCTGTCTCTCTGTATCTCCTCCAGGGTCGTGGTTATACTTCATGCGGCTTATGTTATCTGCATGATTGAGCTGAAAGTGCTAGCAAGAACAACAAGGCTGGATCCGGCCGGTTTATGTTGGGTTTGTGAGAAAACCATCAGAAATGTTCATAATGCAGTTAAATCAATTGGTTCATGAATCGAAATGCAGCTAACAGTCAGTTCTCATGTTGGATGAACAGACTATGGGAAAGTTTCAAGTTGTTACGTGAAATTTGGCTGTTTTCTCTAGCGATGTATAGGTAAACATGACCAGGAGTGATATGACCAGGAGTTGCCACACATTGACAATGTTCATCATTGTTGCTTGTGGAAGGAATTTGGTTCGAAGTGCAAAGTGAAGGTGGCCCTGAGGTTGGGGGTTAGCTTCAGGAGAGTCTGGATGACTAGGTTGATATTGGGTACCCTGTAAGATTAGCGTTGGACTTTAACACGTGGCTATCCCTGACTCAAACTGGATGACCAGAAAGGGATTGACCAAGGGGTCCCCAACCACCAAGTCTCGGGCCATTTTAATGCATTCACCAGTGTTGGTCATGTGATATGTTACAAAACGAAGCCTTCAATCAACGTCTTTGATGTTTGCTGGGCAGGTCTCTCTCAAATTCAGTGTTTTTACTGAGTTTTTCACCGTTGCTTGTACTCGAATTTAAAAACACAATAAATACAGTATTAAAGGGACCAACCCCTTCAACTCAAGCCCTTAATGATATTTAACCCAGTCTTATTTGGTATCTTGTGACTTTGTCCAAGATTCAACCATCCTTCCTCCCCATAACTCGGTGGGTATATCTGATCCACGTCCGGACACCTTGCTGTCAGGTATTCAGTGCCCCCAGAAGAGAAATAGCCAGCAATCAAGATCTCTTCCATGAATCCACCTGCAGACAGTCACCCTACTGGATCAGTCACCCAATCAGAACACTCCTACCGCCATCTTCCTCAGTTAAATTGCTCATTCACCCACCTCCACCAGCTTTACGGTTAACCTGAGCCTCCATGATAGCTCCTAGGCTTCTTGGATCTCCTTGTGTCTTTTCTGGGTTCAACCATCTCTCCGTTATACTCTGCTACAACTGCTACTCACGTCTACTACAGTCGTCGTCTTCGAAGTGTTAGTGTGCTCTATGTTCATTCACACCGTTTCTGTTCAAATGGTGACGTACAACACAATTTCGAACCCTTTAAACGAAGCAATAATTCTGTATATACATTTCTCATTCCATGCTCGTTCTTCTATTATAGGATATTGTACTCGGTTGTATGCTTCTAACTTGGGTTCTTTAGGCCCAACTCTATCAAAATATTTGATACTTAATAGATCTACTGTTGAATTCCTGGTGCCGAAACCTGAGGTTACAAAAGCACTTCAAACACTGCGTTTCCAATAACTAGTTGAGCCTAACAAGATATAACGAAACGACTAGTTAGTCTTTCTTCTTCTACTTAATATTCGGGGTTAAAGTTGATGCTTTACAAGAGATTTGCAAGTCATTAGGAAACACCATTTCTAGAGAGACGAAGCCTTCAAAATTGGAGTCATAAATTACAGACCCACGACCTGTACACAGAAAAGCATCCATTTAGTCAACAGTGAGCTGTTAGCATGCTACGTAAGTCTGCCCTTACCCCATTACCCAGACACCACTGTTCCACTCAGTTCTCTGCCATTTGACAGCGCCTGTAAATTAACAAAACAGTCATTTTTTAATACCTTTGAACCCTCTGGCAACACTTTTCGATCAATTAGGAGGCAAAGCATTAATTCGGTTCTCTATGACTGGTGTCTGCTGGCGTCTTGTGCTCATCATTGATCCTGGGAGTGATCTCTATAACCCCAGAGTGATGGTAATGGCATTAGGAGATGAGACCATTACGACGCCTTCTTTCAGCTCTTCACCTTGAAGACAGGCAGGGGGCAGGGGCAAATGGGTTGGGTGTTGCCAGGGGCTTGGGCGGACGAGTCAAGAGGGCAGTGAGACACCCCTCGTCTCTCAGCTTGTTCCTTGGCTATTTAAGTATGAATCAGAATCGCAGAACGCCTGGAGAAACCCACTGACAGCCACCAAACACAGATTAAATCACTTTTTTTAATGAAGAATACTGTGCAAATTCTTCTGACTTATAACAGGAATTCCGCCTGAACTTTCTTAAGAAAACTGACTTGTTAAAGTTATGCTGGGATCTCATGAATAAGGCTCAGAGGGTAGTGATGGGGTATCTATGATGAGTTTCTGCTGCAGGATTTGTTGCAGACAGGCCAAAATGAATGTTGAATCAATATCAGCTTGAAAATTTGCTTTAAACATAATGCTCTAAATCTCAACGAGGCTAATGTTGACTGAAAAGTGTGTGTGTTTTTTTAATAGAGTTCACATTTCTAAAACAATTACAATTATTATTTTATGGTGAGTGAAAAAGACTAAATGCTAAGTATGTTAAAAAAAACCCACAAACTATTGCAGAACTCAAAATAGTTTTAGTTGTTTAAAATGAATCTTTAACGACTTTTCACTGCATTGTATGCGTACACTTAGATGGGTTTAATGCAGAGCACACATTTTTTTTTACTTAATGTCACTTTCACTGCACTTAAACTGTAAAAAAATTAAAACTTTAGTCTGTAAAAAGTTTTTTTTCACACTTAAAACAATTCAGTTGCTAAAATTCCAGTATTTCTGTAAACTAAAACAATAATAAAAAGTACACTCTCATAAAAAAATAAATAATTAACTTTTTTTAATTTAACATACTTATTTGTTTTTGTTTTTTTTTATTTTGCTAATTACTTGCTACAGAAAATTAAAATAAATTGAACTTGCTCTGATTCTGCTGCTATCAGCAACACAACACTAGGATTTTTGGTAGAAGGCAATTTTCAGCATAAAGTTTGCAAATAGTTTTATTTATTAATTTATTTTGTTCTGTAATTTTTTTAACACTTGTTACAGAAACATCCTAATTTTGCCAATCACACCATTTCAATGTGATCCAGTGCTGATGTAAAATCTGAAAAAATAAATAAATAAAAGTTAGGATCGTATTTATGTCACACTAGAAAGTCATGAAAAATAACAAGCAGGCGCTACAGTATATAGCAGTAATGGATGGTTTCAGGCAGCCAGCTCTTCACTTCTGGGAATATGCAGCTGAACAACCCGGACACGAACACAGCATGCTAAATTACAGTCAAATATAGAGCCACGAACAACTATATATACTCCATAAACTAGTTTCACATGCATTTATTTTCCTAGCATAGAAATTAATTAAATTTGCTCTGATTCGGCTGTTATCAGCAGCACAACACATAGGGACTTTTGGGTTGTGGTGGAAGGCAATATTCACTATAAAGTTTGCAAAGAAGCAACAACTACTTTCAGCTTGATAGCAGCAAGATTTTATAGTAATTTAACATCTAATAACAGTCATAGAAACATTCTTACTGCTTGTGTTGTGTTGGCGCTTATCATAAAGTTCCCAGCCAACTGGGGAATCTTATGCCAGTTTTTATTTGGGTTTTTCTCTTGGCTGGTGTCGATTTTGGACCCATTTTGTAGTCCGCCTTCCATAGATTCATGTTTGGAGTCTGGACAGCATCATGCCTTGGTGTTTTTGTTCTACATCCTTCATCTTTAAAAAATTCTACATCTTTTAGAAAATACTGTACGTTGACTTCAGAAATACTCTGTTTGTACACCAAAATAAAGACTTAATTCTTTTTTTATTTTTGGCTTATCCAATACTAGGCTTGGGATTGCTATGTTCTGTGGTAAAAATGACATCAAGGATTTAAAGTCAAGGTGGTTTTGATGGTCCTGTTGTTAAATCTCTCTCCCCTAGTAACAGTTGCTAACTTAGACGGGATTTGAGAACTTTTTTTTAGAAAATACAATATCAGAGACTTGAGTTTTAGGCACAAAAGGACCAGATTTCATCTGCTTAAATTGAAAGGTACACAATTGTTGGCCGCATAGAATTTTAGTTTCCAGAAAATCAAGCATTTGTCACTGAAAAGCATTGCATTAATATAAAAATTAAAGTACGATTTCTTGACGTTTCAAACACGATGGTTTTTCTTTAGTCAGCCATTTGATTAATCAATGTTTATGTGAGGCGGAAAGGCTAAGTTCATGATTTTTTTAATAACGGAAAGAGTGATCAGTGAGTTAATGTTTGTGAGGCTTGTATAAGAGCATGGTTCATGAAGAGAGAGTGAAACATTTGCATTTTGTGTGTAGATGCATGTGAAAACCGACACCATTCTGCCAGCACACTCAGGTCAAACGTGTCAGCAAAAACACAGGGAGAGAATTAAATTTCCTGTTTAAAAACTACTTTAATAACTGCATATTATTAATAGAAAAACCACAAACACACATTGGGAAATACATTCACTGTTGACTCTGAGTCTAATTATGTGCGTACCCATTTTTGGTACGCACATAATGTAAAACCCAATGAAAATCCCTTTTTTATAAAATCCCTCCAAAAAAAACAACAAAAAAACCATCCCTTTATTAAAATGAGGATGAAAATCTAAAATTTTTCTCCAAACACTGGCTTGCTCCTTGTTGCAAGAGTCAAGGTGGAGCTGTGTGCATAGCATGTCTGAAAGTCACGTGTATCGGATCTAATAATAGCAGTACTGATATATTTTTTGGATTATTATTGTTTTTTTTTCATTCAACTCATTTCAGTCAAGTTGAATTTAACAAAGTAAAAAGTAAATTAAAGTAAGTGATGCTTTGAGCCTTTCCTGACAGGAAGGGCCTCTGATTGAATAGGAACAGAGTGTAACTGTTTGATAAAAATGAGATCCAGCTTAATCTGTTGGTGTTTGTGTGAGCGTGTGATTTAAAAGTACTTCATCAGATCAAACAGAGAGTTTTCCTCCCCTCCGCGGAAAGGATGTCACACCCCGTGCAGGCCTCCCTCATACATCCTGCCGTCCCAGACACTCTGAATTTATTCAATCAATGCGACTCATCTAATTGATATCTGAAACAGCGGCTGGTGATTTATCGTCGGAGAAATGTAAATGATATATCCCGGGCAGATGTCTTGTATTTTCCGACCATTTATTCTAGGGGGTGAGTGAAAGGAAGGCAGCGTGTTTAATTAAAATTCATGAGAGAGGAATGTGCTGAGTTGCACTGGCCTCTATGTGCTGGGCTGTTTGAGTTCAGTCTGGGGGGTGATGGGGGAGATGAATGATAGTGGACACCAGAGAGTGTTGACAAGGGCGAAAGCTAGGGTTTATGCTTGATCATACTAACAAACATTTATTATCCCCCAGAGTTTATTTGTTTGTAATCATCACATGTATAATGTATCTTTCTTGTGAACTTTAGTTCTTGTTTTTAGTGAAGGGATTCAAAATGGCACACTTAAAATCCCCAAATCTGATCAAAAATGAGTTGTTAGATCCACTAAAGACACTACTGAAATCTCAAAAACTTGCAAAACTTTCTAAAGGGTAAGCTTTTTATTTATTTATTTTTTTTAAATGCCCCAAATAATGCTTTTAACGTCACTATTCAGGCCCCAGGACCACTTTTATCTTTAAAGTAAGCCAAAATTAGTTAAATTAACCAGAAAATTGACCAAAATGAAACTTTTGTATTTAATTGTACTTTTTCGGTCCATTTGAATTAGGTTCAGAAAGCAAGCTACATCAGGCCAATGTGATGCTTTTCAGTAATTGGAAAGAGAACTGTGACACAACATCCTGTTGGCTAGAAAGAATCGAAATCAAGAAATCAAAGAAGAAAAAAATCGTTGAGCGGTTTATACTGTTGGGGGCTGATTACAGAAAGCCATAAATATCACAAAACGTGGAGAAAAGAGAGGATTTGAGGCACCTTATTGGTTTTGGGGTCTATGGTAAACGCCATCTTCAGGCAGGGAGCATCATTGCATCAATATTTCCTCAACCCTGAGGAAGAGCACCCTACTGAGAAGTCGGATAGCTGATCTCTTATTGGATCATTTCCACTCTGACTAACTGTGGGAACATTTAAAACAAAACAGTGAATGATTAATGTTGCTAGATTCACACATACTACTTAAACCTCAAAGGTTATACTTTTCTTAAAAATTTGCAATTTTTCTCCAGTAACAACCTTTTTTTGCCAAAAATGCCTCAAATTAATGTATTTAACTTGAAAATTCAGACTCCAGGACCCTTTTATCTGTACAATGACGAAAAATTGGTTATTTAAATGGACAATTGACCAAAAAAAAAGCCTTAAACTTTCACAGGAACTATGTTCCAAAAAAAAATGCTTAAGATTATGACATTGTGCAAAGTGTTGAAAACACATAACTGACCCAGAACATTTTCCCTCCTTTGACCTCCTCATGGAGAATGTAAGCACTCTACAGGTTAGTCTATGTTATTGTCTATGATAGAATAGAAGGATAAGGACAATGAGAACATCAGTAGGTGGAGTAGGCACCTACTAAACCTCATTAATAGTGCAGGCAATGAAAAAAGTTAGTTATTTATTTTTTTAAACAGTTATTAAGGGTTAAATTCTGCTCTGAATATGCACATGCTACATTTTTACCCACATTACCCCCTGTAACAGGCTCTTGACATCACAGGTGTATTCCTCCAGCTCTGCTTACATGGCTTTCTGTCATTTAGGGTGGGTTACCGCACATAAATACACCAACGTCAGTCCCAAGGTCACAAACACACTTTCTCTTTCACACTCATTGTGTTAAAGGATTGCTGCCTGACGTGACCTTGGTGCCGGGTGAAAGCGAAACATCTCCGCCAGTCTGATCTGCCACCCAGCGTATCTTTTTTCCAGCTTTCGCACAGGAAAGAGCCGTTTGTTTGCCATCAGCAGTCAGTCTCACTCAGTAACTCTAAGCAGCTGGCCGGTCTCGACTGCATTATTCATAGACACAGAGAGAGAGAGAGAGAGAGAGAGAGAGAGAGAGAGAGACTCTTCTCCAAACTTACAAGATTTATGGGCCTCTGTTTAGGAAATAATTCAAAGTTCATACTCACATACATCATATTTTGAAACACATAGATTATGGGGTGGAACACATTTATCATATTGCACATGCACACGCACACAAAAGCACTGAGATACACACTCACAAATGCACATGTTCTCAATCTCGCTGTCTCTGGGAGAGACACACATAGGCGCACCCGGACACACACACACACACACACACACACAGCAGACACACACAGCAGACACCCACAGATATGTGCATGATTTTGTCTGAGAGGTGGTACGTACAAACGCATACAAGCAGGGCCTTCACAAGGATGGGGTTGTTTTGTAGATCTCTACTGTTGGGCGGGTCATAAAATTACACAAAGATCATTAATTTATTTTCCAACATAGTTGTTAAAGCTAATGGTAGTGGTGCCTCGCTAGGCTTTGCCTTGTTATAGGCCGGTTGTACTTGAATAGTGACGTATCCAGAAGTGGAAATTCCAAATTTCAGTCTGATATACTGCGACTTGAGCCAACAGGTTAGAGAGGTCACATGCATGAGCTTTTTGAAGACTCAGTTTTGAAGTAGACATATTTTTTAGGACAGCAAATCAATTTGATTTTTAACCTTTACTGGTTCGTGGGCGATCACACAATCGGATATGCAGTGGTGTGACCAATCCTTTTGACACTGCAAGGTTAGGCCTCTAATTGGTGAATCAAATTTTCACTTATATTAAGGGTTAAATCTTCAAAACACTGAAAGATGATGTTTTTTGCTGTCGGGAGGCTTCTGCCCACAAGTGGCCCATGAGTTGCAACCAAAGTCCATGCCTCCAATGTGAGAAAGGCCACGCCCATTCAAGTGTGCATGAGAGTATAGGAACTCGGGTGCAGAAAAATGGCAATGCCACATATATGTCTGGCTCACCCTCCGCTACACCTCGGGGCCGGACAGTTTTGACACAGTTTTACCGATCTGTCAGGCAGTCACTTGATTCATTAACGATGAGGTTTGTTTTTGTATTTTGAATGATTTCATATAAAAAAATTATATTAATACCTTTGATTGTGAAAAAATCTGTGCCTTTAAAAAATAAGTCTTTAAATTTATTTGACTTTTTTATGTTTGTAGAACTTTGAGATGCTTTATGAAGGCAATTTAAATTTTCCTCAAACCTAAAGTGCTAAAGAAAACACCTTTTTACTCAAATTCATCAAAATGATTTGAAAACTTGCAAACATTTCTATACAGATATATATTTTTTAATCAGATTTATTGTTTATGCCTTGATTTCATATCATTTTACTGACTGTACGGTGACCATAAGTGTTGGTTATTAATTCAAAGACATTTATTGGTTGATCAGATATCAAAAGGTCTTAAATGACATTATTTCATTATTAACAAAGTTAGGAAGCATTTATAATAATGTAAAATATTTGAAATACATTCTAAAAAGCTCATTTGAAACCAACTTAAACGATAACAATATTCGAGAACATATTGCTAAATAAATAAATAAATCACGGGTTCCTGAAAAGCTGACATGCGTCAACAGATTTAATTTCTTGTACAGAGATTTACTTTAAGCTTTTCAATCACAAACATAATAAAGTATTAATTTGTTTAGTTTGACACAAATCCACTGAATATGTGACTGATGAGAACGTTTAGTCTGACTCTGTTTAGTCACGGCCGTCGAAATGTCATCTGAACAGATAAAACCCCTTTTTTTTAGAAACTGCATGTGGTCATTCCAGCTACTACACATTTTCAGACAGATTTTCAAAGTCAAAATCAAGCGTTTAGAGAAGATTGTTGGCATTGTGTCTTAATGAAGCGGAAGAATGTCAGACAGTGCTTTACACGAGGTTACCAGAGGCGAGATCAAGCCTTGCTTTCATTAGTTTGAAACTGAAAAAGAAACAGCTTGACCCTCGATCCACGCCCTGCAGAATCCATGTTTTCAAAGCAACTTCAAAAAGACATTTCTTTTATTTCAGGGAAACATACATTTGAATATAATTGTGCTCCTCCTGGACAAACGATTAATAATGAATCATTTCATAGAAAAAAAAATGCAGAGGCGTGAGACAGCTGTGGGAGAGAAAAAAAAAGGGAATACAACTTATTTTAAAAAGCGACACTCGGCTGGGGGTGGTAGGACACACAGCGATGAGGTCCCGTTAATTACAAAATGCATTAATATTTTATTAGCCCCTTATCAGTAATTAATCAAGCACTTTGATGTAAAGTTCAGCTTACAAAAGCAAAAGGAAATGGTCCCTCTGATATCCTTGTTTCACAAGAGAGGGTTAATCCTCGCGTGCCTTAAAAGCATTTCCCATCTTAAGCCCTGACGTACTGTAGAAGAAACGGCAAACGAGTGTACAGTACGCCGATAGGACGGGGACGGGAGGGTTGGGGGGACTGTGTTCGGAGACAATGAGCTCCCTCAGATGTGATTCGCAAGGCGTCGGAGGACACCCAATCACAGTAAATATTATTCTTTGTGCCGTGGCTTTAATTAACATGCTTAATTGCAGCTGTCAAAAGGCTCTTCTGACTGCTGAGGACATGAGAGCTGGAGAGGGACTGTGTGGGTGGGGGTGTGTGTCAGGATGGAGAGGGGTACACTGGCCTGCAGCACGACTGAAGCTGTTGTGTCACCATTGATTATTACAACAAATCTGCAGGAATTGATCAATTTATTATTTCTTTTAATTGGGATTTCAAACAAAATAAGTTTTTCCAATCAATGGTGATAAAGAAATTTTATTTTGCAATGAGAGACATACGGAAAATCGGAATCTCATATCAAGAGATTTTCCCTTTTTTGCTTTTAAATGTAACGTTTACTTAAGATGTTAACAAAACTGTCTTCTTCACTGCACGCAAGAATATTTTAACCCAATATAAGAAAGATTTTTCTAGAAACAGGTGAATGAATGATGATGGATGTTTATTTAGATTTTTTGTGCTCATTTTAGGACTAATACTATGCTTAAAATTCTGTTGAAGTTTTCGGAAATGAAAAGGTAAATTTTGTTTATTTAGTGGTTTTAATTAGATTAGGTAGATAAAAAATGCATTTCCAAGAATGTGATAAAAAATGAGGTAAAAAAATCCTGGCTACAACAATTTTTCATAGTGAGAAAAATATCATCATTTAAGCTTGAGGAATAAAATCCAAGATTCTTTTTTTAATTTAGTATTTTTGAGTTTTACCTCTTTCCAACCGGAAATTGCAATGGAAGTCAACTAGAAGTCCATCAATGCCAATGTTGTTACTAATGTTTGACATTTTTCTGAAATCAGCGTAACATTTAAGATATTTGTAATTAAATAGTACAAATCCTGGGTATGTAAGAGCATTTCAAAGCTAAAGATAAAGAGATTTATGCAAAGAAATGAAAAAAGAGATTTTTACAGCAGTTTACTTTACTGTTAGCAACACAAAAGGTTATTAAATGTGTATTTTTATAGTGCATTTATGTGTAAAAAAAAAAAAGATTTGTCACCAAAAATCATTCACTTTGCATGTAAATAACAATAACGTTGTTGACAAATTCAGATCCAAAATAACCTTGAAGTCGCCGAAAACATTCCCAAAAACACAGAAGGGTTAAATCCTCTACTAAATATTTCCACAGTGACTTGATATTTCATTTTCAAGTTCAGTTGGTAGAGCATTGCGTTCACAATGCTAAGGTCGTGGGTTCAAGTCCCAGGAAAAGGAAGAACTGACAAAAAAAAAATGTGTTCATTCCTTCAAATGTAAGTCACGTTGGATAAAGGTGTCTGCTAAATATCATGTTACTTAATTGTATTTGAGAATATGCAAAACAAATATGTGTATCATAAATAATAAAAAAATTATAAAAATCTGATCTGATGTCGAACCCTATCCCAAACAAGGAGTGTTTTCAGTTTTAATTCTCCCACCGGAAGCATTTGGGTAACGACCCACCACACCAGTGGATGTTAGATATCCAACTAAACTTCACAGTACCTTTGACCCTTTTAAAAAAATCTGGATGTGGTGGAAAACCCCATAATTTCTTCTTTTTTTTGTCAGACTGAAAATCTTGAGGGTGATCTGAGGACAACGATGTGAAATCTGCACAAGATCAATTCCCACGGACCAAAAATGGAAATGATTTTATCACCCTCAAAATCTGATATCTAGGTAAGGCCAAACTGAGGACAAGGCATAATTAAAAGAGCTGAATTTATACCCCAGGACACACACGCACTCAGGGAGGCTGTAGTGTGACTGGAAGGTCAGTGTTCTCTTTAACAGATAGCATTGATCCTAATGCTGTCTTCTGATTGGCTGAAGCTGCACTCCTGCACTTCCCCCTCTGGCACTCTGATGGATCGACCCACCTGTAGACCCCGAGGCAGAGCTCCACCAGGGGGCTCAAGTCCACAGTGTGTGTGTGGCAGGTCATCTCTTTATTTTTCTTTCTTTCCCCCTCTCCCTCACACAAAAACAGAGCAGCCAGACACAGACTCAGAGGCAGAAAGTGGTCCTTTCCTCTTTCAGGGGAGGATGAGGTTTCTCTCTCTCTCTCTCTCTCTCTCTCATGCTCTCGAAGCCAAATCTCTGTTGCTCTTCATGTCACTAGATCCGTACGAGGACAGAAAGAGCAAGCAAACAAATTAGGTACAGTACACTGAAACAGCTCAAGCTGCACTGTACGGAAATAAAAATAACAAAGTAAGAAAGAACGTGAAACTAATGTAGACTCTTGGATTGTTTTTCTTTTTTTGTCTCTTTATTCAAATGGTTTTTAAACCTCTTTCGACCTCGATGGGGCCATTGGATATTTAAAAAAATAAAAACAGTTTGAGTTTAGTCTCTCCATGAGGCAAAAGGTACAAGATACTAAATAAATACATTTATTGATGTAAGAATAATCGCAGGTAAAGGAGCTTAAAGGTGCGTTATGTTAGAAAGCGGTTTTATTTTTAATAATATGTTTTTTACTGGTCGAATTGCATGGGAAACGTGATTCTTTTACTCTAAACTCAGAATCTCCAGAAATGGGCTGAGATTTTAAACCACTCCCCAATTACTTACCTGTTGGTTACTGATTTGCATATTCATAACGTGTATGCAAAGTCTGACGGTCAACAAGGGAGATTAGAGTGATTCATTACGAGAAACAGGAAACGTTAAACAGCTCTTTGAGCCAGAATCTGATCCCAAATCAGATGCAAACGCACCTTCACCACAGTTGCATCGAATGGTGAGTCTGTTTCACCAACTTTTTTTATTGATGTTACACATTTGTGTGTTGCTAGCTCCGTCATTCCCACAGTTCGACTCTCGCGATGCTTTGAGGATAGTGCATTTTTTTTTTTCAGAGGAAGGGAAATCAGGAATTTGATGTCTGGCCTTGATGTAAAAATTTTAGTCAGTGACGCAAATAAATCCAGTTTTTTTTTAGTTCAAGAACATCCATGTTTCGATTTTTAAATCAAGCTACTCTTAGAAATTACTATAAAAGCCACTAAAAGGCTCAAAAAATCATGACCTTTTTACAGTTTACCAATCAAATTTCAGGAGATAATATCACTAAGTCTCAGCCGTGACTCACTCAGGCATGCGTTGAAGTGACGTTCATACTGTGCCACGCCCACACCACGAGTTTTACTGAACACTATTTTATCTCTGTTGCATGAAATAAACGTTAATAAAGTTGAGGTTTACTCAATTTGTGGAAGCAAACAGGAAAATAGTTTTCTACGCGTTTTAGAGTTGGATGATGGATGGAGAGCGATGCTCGACTTGTCGCTTCAGAATTCTGTGTTTGATTGGGTTCAGATCGGGAGACATTCAATCATCTTCACCCTGTTCCCCGTCAGAAATGCAATCGTAGCTTAGGACTTGTTTTGGATCACGGGCGCATTGGAAAAAATGGCAGCATCTTCTCCTTCAGTATAGAAGTAGGACACATTATCATGGTGTCATTAATGAAATGACATAATGACACTGCCACCACCATGTTTAACTGTAGGCATCCATCTTAGAAATCCTCACCTTTACAATGCCATAGAGTTTTAAAACCATAAGTTCCACTAGTCTTCATCTTTTTCAGCATGGGCCCTAGCATATTCTAGACATGCTTGAGGCTTCCTTCGTGGACGCTACCCATGCATGCCATTGCTCTGCAGTGTGCTCTGTTTGGTGTCGCTGGAAACGATAACTAACTACTAACCTGTCAAGATGTTAACTTCTGTGGACGACCAAAACATCTCTCTAAGCTGGTTGCATTTCCATCTTTCTTAAATACTTGCATCACTTTTGCCACAGGAGTTTGACTGACAAGTAAAGCTTTGCTGGTCTAGAAGCCCTCACATTTTTTGTGTAAAGAAATCATTTCGTTTCTCAGATTTCGTGACTTTTTTCTTCCATGGGGAGCCATTGCTGACAGCATGAAATTGGAAGGGCTTTTCTTTGTTACGTAATGGCCTTTTATAGTTACCTGTTTGCAGGACACTTCTTACACTCACCTGTGGTTGAATGCCTGCTCATTAGAATATTGTAACCTTAAGTGTGGCTTTTCATCTAAGAATATAATCGGGGTGTACTCGTTTTTACAACATGTGCTTGAGATCTGTAAATGAACAAACCTCGTGTGGTTGTGGGAGTATTTTGTAGTCTCTCATCGAAAATTCTAAAAGGACATTTTTCAGGATCTAAATATGTATATAAAGCATGCAATCTTGTTTATTTTATTGGTCAAATTTGCTAAATATTCCTTATATGAGTGCCCACTATGTGTTTAATTCAGTCAAAATCACAGATTTGTTCTATAAAACAGACATTTTTGTATAATTAGCTTAAAAAAGCAGTCGAACTGCATATGGCTCCTCTGATTTGGCTTAGTTCTATTCACATATGGCACTCGCTGCTGAGGCTTTTAGCTGTGTGCCAGCGTTCACTGTGTGTGTAGGGCACACAGACTCACAAAAACACTCTGCACAAACACACACTCGCTCACAGTTCTGGTCATGAAGTAGCCAAGCATGATCCACACCTGACTCACACACACACACACACAATCCCAGTGGCCACTGCACTGACTCCCACACACTTGGCGCTCGTTCCATTCACATAAAATCACATCGTCTGAAAAATCTGTTTAATTTATAGCATCGGACATAAATAGCTGCTTTCTAAAACTCGGTGCAAGAATGCTAATTTAGATCCGTGAGAAATCCATACCGATCCCACTAACACATCGGCCTGGCAAATATGTTCCTGCTCCATAATTTGAGTAGGTGGCGTTAGAGAGAAACTCACACGTTGGTAGTTTAACAGCAAACACACAAAGATTTCACAAGCAATGCGCTACTTATACCGTCCACATCTAGACAAGAGGGATTTAAATATGTGTTTACAGACCCCCTTGGTTCTCTTTATGAATATTGTATTTTGCAACACATGCTGCTGTCCACACAACACGCTCACGTGCATCTGTGGCCACAAAGGAGCCACATTTTGATGATTTATTACTGATTTTAGAGCATTTTTTACCATATCCAAAGCATCTTGCATGTGAAAGTTCTTCCTGAAGCAAAAAAAGGGTTTTCCATGTCATACAGTGGTGAGGATAAAGTGCAAGATGCCAAAAATGCATTTAGTGAAATATTAATAATAGAATGTAATAGAGGGGCTTTCTTAAAGCTGTGTTGTTTACTACGACACGCAGGTTTTCAGGAGATAAAATCACTTAATCAGCTGTGATTTATCATTAAAACACCTATATATGGCAGGCATTAATGTCACTTTCAAACTGGGCCACGCCCCCTACACTTGACTGTGACCCGATGATCAGCTTTAAGTGGTGAAAAAATGGATTTCCTGACATTCTTGACATGGTCCTGATTTCAACTCTGTGTTGAACACTCCTGCCTTCAAATCCTGCCTTTTGACATGTTTACAAAAAGATAGCTTTTTAATTAATAAAGTCCTGTCAAATGTATATTTTTTCAACATGTCATGACAAATTAAAGAAGAACAAAAAAGCTTCTAAACATGAAAACGATTTCTAATCTGCCTTTGAAATACAAGTGGATGAATCTCAATTTTTTTCCCCCATTCAATTTTTTTTATTTCCTCTGTGCAAAAAATGTTGCATTTGTTTTTGAGAAGTGTTAACTTTCTTTTCCTGATCATCCAGATTTTTGGTAGAAAAATGAAACCAAATGTTTTGAAGATGGAAATCCAGCAATTTATATTACCAGAACGTACCAGCAACGTAAAAACCAGAAATGTACACATTTTTACGTTGTTAAGAATAGGTTTTGCTTTAGTCTGCGTTATTTCTCCTTTCACACAGATAATGAGCACGGCACAATGGAGCCTGCCGACCCGAGGGCCGAAAAATGAC
Organism: Danionella cerebrum; assembly: GCA_007224835.1. Classification (NCBI taxonomy): domain Eukaryota; kingdom Metazoa; phylum Chordata; class Actinopteri; order Cypriniformes; family Danionidae; genus Danionella; species Danionella cerebrum. Next base: position 86,255 of record SRMA01025039.1, on the reverse strand, counting down.
CTCGGTGTGACCCCTGGCCTCAGTTTGAACCCAGAGTTCAGCCGCATCTGATATCAGCCGTGAGCTCAGACGGAACGACACTGAGCAGATCTGTTGATGAACCTTCACACATTCTTATTTTTAATATTTAGTGCATTTTTTGAAGGAAATACAGAGCGATTAAAGTTAAACTAATGTTAGCGGGTTGTCGTAGGGTTAAGAAGTCCGCAAACACTCTTGGCTAATTAGGACATGAAGTTATTTATAAGCGAACGCCCTGAAAAGAGTCATTCACAGAACATTTTTCATTGGGGTAATCATGAATTTGCAACTGACTGACTCTTATGTTCCAAGAATGAAATTCAACCCTCTATAAATTTCCTTAAACGCTCCCTCTTTCTGATGAAGGCCAACAAGTAAAAGGCTGCTTAGTTGGCGAAGCAGTTTGGTTAAAATCCCTAATGGAATATTTAATTCAAATGCTTTCTGATAACATACGACGGCTGGCGGTGTGATCTCTCCCTCTCTCCCTCCTCAAAATATTTGCCATGAAGGACTGACTCTTTGAAATGTATAAAGAGCAGCCATTGAGCGCAGCATATCAGCGAGTGCACATCAAAGTGCTGTGAAGTGCTCAGATCTGCTTTGCTCTCTGGAATATGTGTGGATATGAGGATCTGCCTCTGTTATTGGGATTCAGGACATGAAGGTCTAAACTAGCTTGATATGCATGCCTGTTATTTGTAAATACACTTCAAACATCTCAATGGTAGTTTGCAACACAGGGGAGTAAATCAGATTTTATTTAAAGTACTTCCACCGTTGGATGTCCTCAGAAACATTCCCAGCACGTTAATGCATCTCACAAACGCTTTCGTGAAGACGTCTTGTTTTAGTAAAACGCTATATTTACAGGTCATCCATTCGGTAGCACGCATAATGTTTGAAGCCGGGATTGTTCTCGCTACCTTGAATGCCTTCAACAAGACATTCACCTACAGACGGCTGAGTGTTTGGGTCTTTTTGAGTTTACATTTTGGAATTCTAAGGATTCCTACATGTCTCGGCTGGAAAGAGTGGTCTTTGGTTGCCGCACAGATGTTGACCACTGGCCTTCATGGTCAAAATTGTCATTTAGAAAAGGTAATACCTGCAATTTTTTAAATTTTTTGCAACAAATCATCTTTAGCAATTTAGCAAGTTTGGAATGTGAGGTCATTGGGGTCTGAATGGGTCATCTAGGCACTTTGCATCCTCTTTATACTATGGAAACATCACTGGAAGTATTTAAAAGCTCTAAAATGCAAAGATATACAGACCCTGAAACTCAATCCAAGTCTACAAACGCCAATCAGAGTTTTACGGGGTCATTATCTGAGCCTGGAGATGGAAATTTGTGATTTAACCGTTCCAGAGTGTGGCGAAGATCAAATGTTCTCTGATTGAAACTCCTCCCGAAACTTGTTTATTAAAATGTCATAAAGTTCAGATGACCCTAATGATTGACTTTCAACAGTCCGGGTGTCACAATATATCATGTAACAATCACATTACAAAAATGTTACAATACGTATCATCTAGGAGCTAAAGTGTATTTTCTTCTTGGAGTGATTGTGATTCTAGTCATTTCTGCAACCTCTTCTACATTTTTCATGGCACAGCTCAACTTGGCAAACTTTTGGGGTCTTTTTCACCGCATTCTGCACCTTTTTTGGACCCCTGTTTCTCGATTTTTTTTATTTTTTTTTCCCTGAAGTCTGACACAACATTCTTTCGAATGCTGACTGGTCAGTTTTTGAGCTCACTGATTGGCCAGAAAGAATTGTCTCTGCAAAAACGTGTAAAACCACATACCATCCTCTGAGCCAGCAAACAATTCTATCATGCGTTGCTGCTTTTGAAAGTTTTGTGCCAGAAAAAACAAGCCATTTCACAGGTAATGTACTTCAAAATGCAATACCTTCTTTTCACCACCAGATGGCCCTGATGTCACCGATGGGTCTGTAAAACGAACCTGAAAAGACGATTTTCTCACATTTTAATTTGAATGACTTTGAATAACTTGTTCAAAACAAAAACAATATAAAAACTAATAACCATTTTGAAACCTACACCATATATTTGACATTAAACTTTAACAATTGATCATTTCTACTTCATTCAAAACAGCTGCTGTGATTGGCAAATGCATACAGTGACTTCTTAGGGTTAAAACGCTCACTTTAGGTGAGTATTATTCAGTGTGCACGCTCTTCTCTCATTCATTGTCTGCCAGTTTCTCTCTCTCTCTCTCCCTCTGCTGTGTGTTTGTACAAGCACATCTGTATGTGTGGGTCTCTGGGACTGTACCGGAACAAGGCTTGGATAATGTAGAGGGTAATACCTCCCCAGAGACACAAGGGGCTGGGTAACACAGAGTCCAAACAGGCCTAGCTCGAGTCTCCTGAGCAGCTCAGTGAACAAATGCAGTCTTTGATGTGTGATTTGGAGAGACCAGGGGCTCACAACACCAGAGTCTTACACTCCATTCAGGTTAACCTGGAGGTAACCCCGGTGAGTGTATGGTGTGAGGGAGGAACACACTTTTGGCTGCGAGTTTGTTGACTTTTCTGAAGGGCAAGCAACTCTGAAAGAGTAAAAGGAATCGGTTTTAAGTAGCGCGCTCGTGATACCTGTTCAGTACTGAGGAAATGTTAGGTAAAAAAAGTAACATTGCTTACATGTTACTATGGGAACCTCTTAAAAGAATAAAACTAAACAAGTGATTTAAAAATACACTGTTCCTGTAATTACACCATTGTCACAGCGTTCTTTGAAATAATTAGAAAGTATAAATGACAAAAAACTAAAATGACGATGTGTTTGAAGGTGTAAAGAGAGAGAGATCAGCAAGACGAACTATTGTAAGAAAGAGAGAGAGAGATTCGATGTCCTCCAGGTGCCACTACTCGCATGATTTCATCTGAGGGCCATAATCAACCCCTTAATGAAATACGTAATTAACATATTATAATTGTGGTAAGGATGGTTTTGACAGAAATCATTTTCCATATCTAATACTATGCTAATTTAATCTGTTCCTCACATGCCGACATGACCCTCGCTGATTAAGTTTCATGGCAGATTTCTTCCGCTGCTGTGTGTATACCTGTGTGTGTGGTCAGATGGTGATGGATGGACGTTCTGCGGAAGTCTCTGTCTGTCAGCGCGAGCAGATGGTGAGGATTTCTGAGAGAGAGATGGAGCATCTCTTCTGCTTTTCCCTTTCAGTTCAGCACTTGCAGTCAGCAGCCAATCAGAGAGCTTTAAAAGGACAAACGGTCTCCAGGGGCCTGTGAATATGCTGCTGGACAACAGAGATGGCGCTGCTGAGCTGACGAGGACTTTAGCAACGTAGAGTCAAATGTTGCATTTCCAGCGAAACAGTTCTTCTTTAAGACAAACGTTATTATTCATAGATCTTTCGTAGAAATGTCGTGGTTGGAAGTTAACCTTTAGAAGTCTCTACATGCGCCGGTGCGCGCCAATCACACCAACTGTCAATGGATATTTCCAATATAATTGTCAGGTTTCAAAAAGTTTATTAGTTTCGATATTTTTGGTTTTAAACAAAAGTTATGACGCATAGTTAGCAAGTTTATTTTTTATTAAAATGTACTGAAAATGTGCAAATGTCTTTCAGTTTCATTTTACAGACCCCAAATTAGTGCCATCTAGTGGTGAAAAGAAAGGATAACCATTTGAAGAACACGTCTGTATATATATATATATATATATATATATATATATATATATATATATATATATATATTATATATAAATGACATTTGTTTTATTTAAAAAAACTGTTAATAAGAAAAAAGAGGCATATGAAGAGGTGGAGCCGTCAGCCTTCAGGCCTTATCCCTTAGTTATGTAAAGGATCAAAATATTTCCTGAGATGTGAGCAAACCTGATAGAAAACTACAAAAAACATCTGACATCTCTCGTGAATGTACCAATAACTTTGCAGAAGACCGATGGTAGAGGCCTTGGAATAAAGTGGTGGAGCAGAGACAATGTGCATCCAGAGGTGAGAAAATATACAGCGAAGCAAAACAGAAAATTAAAACGAAAATGATGAAAACGTTCAAAAATGAAATAAATCAGCAACAAGGTGCTCTGGCAATAAACGCCGAAAGTTTTCTCACAAACTTTGATGTTGGCTTGTAAAAGCGCCATTTAAAATACTCTTACAATGCTCTAAATGTCACAATAAGAAACATAAACCCCCGGTTGCCAAACTGGTTGCTAAGGTAAACAGTGTGGAGAGTCAGGCCTCTATCATTAACCAAAGTTGGCATCGATTTCAGGATTTTTGGTTGCTAGGGTAACCCATGTGGTTGTTAAGGAGCTGTCCGGGTTTTCATAAAAGTTAACTTGTTATAATTAATTATTTCTTGAAGATATTTTCATGCCTTTTCCCATTAATTTTCAATAGCCATTTTAAGTCAACGGTAAAAATACCAGCTTGGTATGTTTTCCACAGACTGGTAACCTCCTGGAATGGGGAAAGTTCTAAGATTTCCCAGAATTCTCAGTAAAATTTACCAAAAATTCCTGTAGTGGTAACAGTCTGACAACATTATAGGCCCAAGCTCCGCCCACAGATGAAATTAAATGAAAATTAATCAGAATTTCTCTAAATCAAACGAACAATCAGAATATAAACGATTAAAAAACAATAGAAATCATAAAATCTTTCTTAAACCAAATACTTGACAGCAAGCACCCCCCGCTGAGGTAGCAAAGTGGTAGCTTCCACAGGAAATGAGGTGGTACTTCCTGATAAATGAGGCTCAAATCCAAACAGCAAGTTTGGCCAGATGAACAAGGACGAAATGCTAAGGATTTATCTAAATAAAGGTAACTTTAAAACATTGAAAACCCAAGAAAATATCCAACAAATAACTAGAAACTTAAATTCTTACAAATATGCAAATAATTCACAACACTGAAGGAAATTTCAGAATTCAATTAAATACATTTTCATCTCTTGCCTGTCTGTTAAAATGATAAAGGGATCAATTTTTTATTTGTTGATAAAATGTTCCAAATCAAAAGGTGTGAAAACCTACTTTGATCAAAAAGCGCTTTGAGAAATATACAAAACCAAAATGTTAATTTGAATCAAATAAAGATGTTTTGATGCTTTTGAATGAGTATTATTGGCACACTTACACAAAGTCATGGGCCCAAGTGTTTGATTCACCAAACAAGTGCTAATGAGTAAAAATGTCACATGTCACAGTCATGAACTGAAACAAAAACAGCTGTGTAGGAAGCTCAATACTAGGTGAGGAAGAGTCAAACTCTCTCAGTTCCAAGCACTCTTTTTGCCATTGTGCGTTGTTCTGTGCCAGAACTTTTAAAAACACGAGCCATATCACAGATCTTGTACTTCCAAAGGTTATATCTTCTTTTCACCACTAGATGGCACCAATTTTAAGTCTGTAAAACGAAACTGAAACTTTGTGTTTACAAGCTCTTGTAAAGTTTGTTTAAAACCAGAAATATCAAAATAATGATCTTTTTAAAACCTTTTTGATGTCATTCCTATTTGAATCGAAACAGTTGGTGAATATTGTTTTAAATCTAATAGTACAATGAAGCATTTATGTAGGCCTCTTTTACTAAGTTAAATGCCCCCCCCCCTCTTTGATTCCAGTGGTTTCTCCACGTCTTGCCGCTCGTGTACGGAGAAAGGTCAAGTAACAAGGGAGAGGAAGTGGAGGAGAAGTAACGCAACAGCTGAGTGTGTTTGGAACAGTGGATGAGTGACAGCCAGTTTGCCACTGCATAATGAGTCCGGCTCTTCCGCTTCTCGTCAGAGCCCCCAGGTAAATGCTTCACCTTCACTGCAGTCACTTCCATGTCGAGGTGTGCCCATCTAGAGATGCCACTTCCTGTTGGCATCCCCCTGGGGATACCCGCGCGTCTCCTCCTATCATTTGAAGAGAGGAAATGAGACGCGGGGCTGACAATGTGAGAGCATATGTGCCCCGTTCTGACGAAAGAGTAAATGGTCAGTGTCTTCAACCGTTGGCTTTAAATACGTTATTTTTGGCATGATTAAATCATATTTTGTTCTTGCTATCAGTTTTACAAATCGTCAGTGTCTTCTACAAGCACTTCCTGTGCCTCCGGATATTTTTTATTTAATGTATTGTTATTAAGTACAGGCAACTCCTATTATCCTCTGCATAGCCAAGCAAGAGTAAAACTGTGTACAAGCCCTGAAATCAATAAAAAGTCTTGATGTTAATAGCAGTGAATGATTGTTTCTTGTTCTGCCCAAAAATAGGTTTCTTAGAAGAATGATGTTATAACTAAAGAAAATAGCTGCTATGTCAAGAGATTATTCAAGTTTTACGCAAATGTTTCGCCAATCACAAACTCAGTATAGTTTCCTCGTGCAGGTTCACACTGAGCTAGGATCTCTGGTCAGTCATACCTCAATATTTTCTAAACGATACGATCTACGAACAAACTATTGAAACTGTTTATATAATGGAAAAATTGCTGTTTAAAAAGTTTCGAGACCACACCGCTAAGAAGGCTAGGATCTAGTTTGATTTATATGAGAGTGTTTGATGTCAGCCAGCCACTAGGGGGCAATGTTAATGTTTGCATTAAGTTATCTTTTTTACTCTAAGGCAGGGGTGTCAAACTCCTTTGAGCTCGCGGGCCGCATGGTGCATAATTTGAGCTTCTGGGGGCCGGACCAAACAATTGACATGATCCATACTCCAAAGGTGCTCTACTAGATTGAGATCTGATGACCTTGGAGGCCATTTTAATATAGTGAACTCATTGTCATGTTCAAGAAACAAGTCTGAGATGATTCACGTTTGTTATTGACCATATTTATCCTACTCATTATAGAAGACTCTGGACGAAAGTTTTAAGAGGATGTAACTGTGGCTTTCTTTAGCATTAAACACTGAATTTGCTAACAGCTAACTCAGCAGTAAAGAGCTAGCACATTCCTAGCTGTGATGTAACTTCCTGTTTTTACATTTGAGTATAATATTTCTTTCTATTACGCACTTTAAGGCATGGAACATTATCCTACTGGAATTAGCCTTCAGAAGATGGGAATACTGTGGTCATAAAGGGTTGGGCATGGTCAGCAAGAATACAGCTGTGGCAAAGGGCCAAAGTGTGCTAAGAAAATATCCCCCACAACATTACACCACCACCACCAGACCGAACCGTTGATGCAAGGCAGGATGGATACATGCTTTTATGTTATTGACAAAATTTTGACCCTACATCCAAAACGCTGTTAAAATGTACTTTGAAAGTGTGCTAAAAAACATTTCACAGAATTGAATTATTTGACAAAAACGTGAACAAGTATTGGTTATACATTATGTTTGCGGATGCCTTAGAAAAGTACGTCCTTTGAGGACTTTGAGGCTAACTAAAACATTATATAGTGGCTCTAATTATTACAATATGTTAAAAATGTGATGTAGTCTATATGGCACCTGACACTCGCCAATCATTTCCCAGCCTCCCTCTCTCTCATTCCCATTCACTTCCTGTCTAAAATATCAAATAAAAGCATAAAAATACATTAAAATTACCCAACGATCTCCTGGTCGAGATTCAACAAGCTGATCAGATGTTTGCGGACGTCAACATTTGGAGGAAAACTGTGAAAACACAATAATCCATTAAAATTCAAAGACACTTCAGATTTCTGGCTCGTCTGATGTGTAAAAACTGTTGATTTTCTGCACATTTTAAGACTTGTTTGACATTAGGAAACCCTGATTGTGGCAAGACCCGAGGCGACATGTACAATTTCAATGCGTCATGGGGTTCGGTGAAAGTAGTCGATTCGAGAAAAGCAGTATCCGGATTTCCATATGTATTCCAAATTCCACGTCTACGGTTAAGAATGGGTCGCTCTAGTGCAAGCATTGTTTGATTGACAGGTGTACAGTACATGGATGCTAAATCTGTTTACAATAGCGTGATGTCACAATGTTCTCCCCCAAGATTCTCTGCTGTTTTCACACATGAAAGAAGCCAATTCAGGTGACAGGAAGTGGGCTTGGATAAAAGGAAAACATTTGGACTCCGTGGTGCTATGGGAAGCCTGAGGGAACAGCTTTGATATCAAATGATCCGCAGACATGATTAAACGCAGCAATCTGAAACTAGCACAATACTGGAGGCCTGAATATGCATCACTGGACAGTCTTTCTATCATTTCTCATTTGATTGAACGCTTGTGTCCTTTTTACCTCTGCTTCAGTCAGGGAGAATGTGGCTCTAAGGTATAGATCACCCAAAAATGAGTCACTTTAGTCACCTTCGTTCTGGAAAGCACTGATGGGAACATCGAAACATCTAGCCACAAAATTACATTTTGAATGCAATTGTTATTCATTAGTTATGTTTAAATAACAAGTTTCGGGAGGAGTTATCACACAGATCTCCAACAATTCTTGGGCAGCATCCATAGTACGTTTATATCTTACACTCAAGACTTGTTTAGATAAAAATGCAAATTAAACTTTTTTTTTTTTTTTTAAGTTTTTACTTCCATGATCAAAGGTGTATGAAATCGAGCATTTGTTTAAGAGACGCCCCCTCTAAGGAGCTCAGGGAATTCCAAGATGATGCTGTGAAAGCAACGAAGTTGACGGTCAGCTGATCACTCTGCGTAGGCGAAGCATATAGACCCGTTATGATCTAAAATCCAAAAATAGTAGATCAAACTGAAAAACTGTGCTCTCCCCTCTCGAGAGACAAAGTTCTGAGATCTCAGGGTGACAAGGAAAGAGACACGACGTGGGGATTATGCTTCAAACCAGTCACGTTTTTTATCAGTTTCTTCTGGGTAATTATACATTACAGGTCTGGGGGTGTGGACAAAGTTCCACTTTTACAAGGGGAAAAATGCTTAGTCAAGAATTAGAGTGTTGGGGGTGTGCGAGTCTCTTACGCTCAGGGCCTCCTGAACTTGGGCCTGTACACTCTTAAATGCAATGAAACTGAAGAGACTTTTCTAGGTTTTCTGTATCTAAATGTATTATTCTGGGATTTCTATCACAAAAACAAAGTTCTCTAAAGGCTCCTCGAGGATTTGATACTTTCTTTAAGTTTTTTTTTTTCCTTTTTGCCGGGCTATTAGCTGCATAATTGAGGCTGTGATTATTCGTACTTGACATATTCATTCATGTTAATTAACTTACAGCACGACTCAAGGGATTTGACTTATGAGGTAACAAAGAGATGTGTTCAACAGTGAGATGTACCCCAGGAACAAACAGAGTCTGTGGCGCACGTGTGAGTTCTTGTGAGCATGTGATGCTATGTTGCCTCCAGCGCTACAGTGTCACCTGAGTGATTAGTAAAGAGAAAGAGAGAATATATGTAAAAAGAAAGAGTGAATCATTGACTCTGCTAAGCGGAATCATAATCCACGCCCCCTTCCATGCCCACTGTAGATGGGATGTTATCATTGCATTGGGCCTGGAAGGTCATTGTCATGTGTCAATCTCTAATTTCCTTCATAGCGGATGTGCTCTTCTTCCTCTGTGCCTCTGGATGTCTTCATAATCTAAAGCAGACATGATATTAACCCAGCGCTCAGCGATTGCTATCTGCAGCGCTTTGTCGCCCTGAGGCTGAGTGGAATGACTGAAGTTATCAAACAAGTGCCACCTCCGAGGACCCCTCCATCACAACTCTCTGATCGCTTAGCAACACTTCCTGTCTTTCTGTCACTACATACAGTTGTGATAAAACCTTCAAATGGCAAAAACCGGCATATTTGATGCACCATCACAACAGACCCAAATAAATAGAAATGAATCATACGTTGAAAGGTGTTTTCATTTTGGTGGGCGGAGCTGATGCAGGACCTCAGTGTCCATACAAATTTAGAATTTAATGATACAAATCCATTAAGAGTCTTTTTTTCGAGAGGTTATTTATAACGAATCGTTAAATACCTTCTGAGAAAGAACCGTCCTGAAAACGTATGGCTTAGGTGTATTGTTAAATGATGCACTCCCTTGTTGGGTTTAGTTGATTAAAGCACATTTTAGTTATTTATCAAGCAAGAAACTTTTTTTTTTTTAAATTTGGCATATTTGGCTTTTATCCAAAGCGACTTACAAAACGGAAACACTGCAAACTCCTCTCAGGAAGGCCTCCTGCTGGCCTCGAACCAGTAGACTTTACTGAAAGGCCACAGTGCTACTCACAGCACCACTGTTCGCATACCCCACCCACCACCCCCAACCGAAATTTGTATTTGTTAAATAATTTCAGTATAGTCAGCTATAAAATTAGTTTTGTGCCGAAACAAAAGCACAAAATCTTAATTAAAACACTCAATGAAAAAAAAATTAAATGGTTTTCTTGCCAAAGTGGTGATTTTTATTTATTTTTTTTATCAAGGTAAATGAAAACGTAAAACATTGTAAACGCTGACACAGAATTCAGATTAACAAAAATTAAGCGCAAAAAAATGTATTGGAAGAAGATTTTAATATTTATTTGTGCATGTTTTTTTTTTCCATCATGTGTCGTGTACTTTTTTTGTTTCGCTTGGATTTTTTGGGCACAAAGCTAAACCTACTAGCCTGCTTTATGAACTGTGCTGTGGATGAAGGTTTTGTGAATGTGGATTTTGTTGGCATTTGGAGAGTAACTGAGTGTTCCTGAACCAATCCCAACTACAGAACATGTGAGGGGTTTTTTTTTACGATATTTGGTACTTATCAATTACAGCCTGCAACTTACGCCCTTTTTCTGATGGTACGGCTCGAATCTGTGGGCTATTCCACCTTGGCCTGTACCCTTTAGGACTGTGTGTCTTATACCCATTTGAATGAGGTTCTAAAAGCAGACCAAAATTGGTCCAAAAGTGCAAGATAACGTTTATAAATTTAGTGTCATTGCTTTTCAAAAATAAGTGATTATAAACAATCATATTTTACCAGCCATGCTCAATAACCAATTTCAAGTCTCGACTATTAGACTTTCATTCTCTGATTCAGGGTCTTTTCCGCATGGATTTTTGTTTGTTTTGTTTAACAAAAGCTAAACTTACTAGCCTTACGCTGTTGTAGATAAAGGTTTTGTGAATGTGGATTTTGGCATTTGGTGTTTGGAGACTGAGTGTTCCTGATCCAGTCTCAACTACCGAACATGTGAGGTTTTTTTTCCCACAATATTTGGTAATACTTTAAATTACAGCCCACAACTTAAAGGATAGCGCTCCTTTTCTGATGACACTGCTTGAATTTAAACTTCTAAGAAATCGATAAAAGATAAACTGTCCTTTACTGAGTGTCTTCTGTTCCTTTACACATCTCGATGATGTAATGAAACTCAGAGCTGGTTTGGAGCAGTCTGGAGAGGCGTATAGAGAAGCTTTAGAGGAGGAGGGGTATGGAGTGATATACAGAGACTATTTGACAGGTGTTCATTGGCATGGAATGATGTAAAGCAGAGAAGAGTGCTATGGAGTTGTTTGGATCAGCGTCCGGCTAGTTTAGCACAGCTCTCTTCTCTTCCTATCTGGAGCAGAGCGACAGACTGCCAGGCCCATGGGGCAGATTCTCTGGCACTCATCCACACTGTGAGCCCGCATACTGGAGGAAAGAAAATGCAGCTCTATTCCATCAAACAAACCCCCATTTTTATCACAAATTCTCTTTTAATTTGGTCACATCTTTGCATAGTAATATAACCGGTGTATCTAGAACGCAAATCAATTTCCTCTTATTGTCACCAACCTTCTAAAATTTAATCTTTAATATTTATCTCTGGTAAATTTGCCTTTAAAACCTTTGTCTCTGCAATGGCTGCATGACCACTGACTGGGGTGGAAGTAATGGTTTTTTTTTTCCGCAGAAATCAGAAGCAGATGGATTCAGGATGGCTCAAATTAGCCTCTATCTCTGCTGTTGCTAAGTAACAGATGACAGACAGGGGGTGACAGGCCAGTGATGGCAGCGTTTGATGGCAATATGTCTTTGGCTCAATGGCTCCAAGCGAACATTGAAACAGTGCCTCATTTAAATGAGAGGGAGAGCGAGAAAGAGAGGTTTTCTAGTCTCCGAACAAGAAGATGAGCCAAACCGACCACAAGCAAAGCCAAAATTTGTCACGCATGTCATATGTGAAAATACAATCATGTAGCCATAAGGGCATTTGTTGTGTGCCAGGCAAATATGTTGTTTTAAGTGCTTCAACCAATCACAATGTTGGCTGTCCCCCAGTGTAAGATCATCACTGAATGGGCTTCAAACTCAAGGTGTAGCTGCATAATGAATAGGAATAAAGAGGTGCGTGACACAGAATGGTTTGTGTCTATTATAATTATTGTTATGTAATCTTCATGTGGATCACCAATCAGTCCACCGTTCTCCACTCTAGTCGTCTTTCACGATTACTTGCCTCTTAGATTCCTAGTGAAAGACTCACCTCTGATTTTCTCGTTTCAATGAGTTCTCCAATTCTTGTGGTAGCAACTAGTTCTGGATCACTCCAACTGCTGATCCTTGGGTTACTGGTTCATCGATTGTCCAGATTTTTTTTTAACAACCCTGATCGAAAAGAATGCCATTGTTATGTCTGTGTTACTCAAAGTTAAAAACAACCATTCATTCATCCAAACCAGTCCTGGTTTGGGTTTCCAATATCCAGGTAACATTTGGTACAGGTCACCAACATTCTTTCCTGAGGTAAGTCTGGGGTCTTCAGTTCAGTTAGAGCAGATATGTCCAAACACATTGTTGGAGAATCCCAACCTTACAGTTTACCTTCATAAAAAACCACTACTTACTACTAAAGTTTTCATTGGAGGTTCCCTGTGTGTCCCAATCCGCTCACTACCCATACTTTTATGGGGGCAAAACGAGAATTACTCACTGTCTCACCCAGATTCAGATGTTGCGATCTTGTCCTCAAGAGTTAGAGAAAGGGAATGTGAGATTTTGGCTTTTGATAATAAAAACAAGGAATGCTGGACAATGAATGGCATGTGTGAGTAATTTCTCTCGTACACACCTCCATTACTGTTTCAAGCTTTGTCACACTTTAAAAATGATAAAGATCCTTTTGTGTTGCATGAACCTACCCTGACACAGCATGTATTGAAAAATGGTTGGAGTTAAAAGATACAATCCTGTGGCTTGCATCAGGAGACTCCACTCAGGTAGGCACATGGTTGTCCTCATTCTTGCACTTTCCACCTGGCAGATTTATTGATTGTTTGATTGGTGTCATGTCTTTAAAATCTTTAAAGACATGACTTTAATATAAAAAGAAAACCATCAGTTGAAGATAAGTTACAGTGAATTTAGTGCCCTGGCCAAGATGGCCGCCACTCTGACTCACCAGGGCATTTACATACACATTATCTGTGAGGCCTTTTTTTTTTCAACATGTGAGTGAGGTCTGATTCTGATCTAAAAAAAACATTTATTTGTTTACACCAGTCACATATGAGCAGAAAAAAAAAATTTGGTTATAAACGACTGGCAAATTATTCATTAAGGCCTTATGAATTAAACCGTGGACTTTTTTTTAAAAAGACAATATTCCACCATACCAAAAGTGTGTCCAGAATGCAAAAAAACTAAATCTGGTAAGAGACTTCCTGATGAATATGTGCTGGAGGTAAAAAAAAAAAAAGAATCTGGGGCCATATTTGCTCGAGAGGTTTATTATTCTGTACAGCATTCAATCAAACATTGGGCATATGAACAGAGAGTAGTGCTGTGGAAGCAACCTCAGGGCTTCTATCTCTCTCTCTCTCTCTCTCTTTTATTCCATACAGTGTGTGAGTGGTATCCATCTGTCAGCTGTCAGTGCCAGTGAGAGATATCCAGAGCTGTCACATCTTGTCAGCCCTCTGAGCTGACGCTTTTTGCAGCTGCCTGGCCAACACATATGCACACGCATACACACCACCAATGATGGCCAGCATGCAGCCCCAATAAATGAGGAAATAATGTGCCTGAAAGAACAAAAGCAGATAAAAGGCGTGTGTAAAACAGAAGAATAAACATGATTCAGAGGGATGTTTGGAGTGTAGGCCTGCGATGGAGAACCATCAAAGCGGTGTGGAGGGGGTGGGCGGGTTAGACGAGGGGCAGTGGGTATGCAGACTCTTGAAGAGGATTAACACAGAGAAACGCTCAGTGATGGCTCTTTCAATGACCACAAGATGAAAGGGACGAATAGATAAATGACAATTATACAGGCTGCCGCTCTTCAGCACGTACTGGTCGTCCGTTTCTCCTTCACTCTGCAGATTAATGATCTCGATAGAGTTTCCAAGACCCGTGTGACTTTGCCGTTAGTTGGAATGGCTGTTAAATGGCTTGATGTAGCTATTTGGCTCATGTCCCAGCTCTAGAAATGCTCTCCTTCTTTTGCGTTCCATCACTTTTTCAGATGTTGAAAAGATCCAGATTAATGAAAGCTGTTCCATCAAAAATCCACGCTTTTTTTCTAGGATCTAAAGATGGAGAGGAATGCATCATTTTTTTGGGGAAAGTGCCAAACAAATGTTGAACATTCCTTTTCTTGATTTAACCCAACAGAAATCAAGATGTGGCAGGTGTTGCTGATCTGTGGGGGCCTCAGAAGTGATGGGTTGGTTTGCCTAAAATTACATCCTGGACTAATGAACTCAACCTCAACTCTGAAAGTCTGAAAAACCCTTCACTTTTCATTGCAAACTGGTATCTTCTCCATGTTAGCCCCAAGCCGTGCACATTTGTTTTGTGGGTCAAGTGAGGAGCAAACAGCCAAATGTTGAGTGTTTAAATCTCTTTTTGGGGTTTTGTTTAGCTCCACGCTCCTGGTAAGCACAAACTGGATGAGTTAATCAAACCATATCCGCACACGTCAACATCACTCCACCTTTTTACGACGAAGAACCATGGCCTCATATTTGGAGGTGCTGATGCAGTCGTTATTGGAGCTCCTGGCTTAATGAAGCCAGCATGTTGTTTCCATACCATCTCCTGTCATTTCTATTTAATATACCAAATAATCCAGAATATATCACTTGAATTCCCAATATGTGTTCAAATAGTTTTACTCTTGAAATTCTGACCTCCAATTCTTTTCTCGGAGGGACTTTGTTGTTGAAGGAAAACCACCCTGTGATTTGCTGCTGTGCTCAAGCTTTCCATGACAATGCATTTCTCACCCTTACCTTGGTAGCAGAGTTTGGCTGTTTTATGCCTCCTACACAGCTGTTCCTGTTTCTGTACATGACTCAAGCAAAAAAAGACCTTCAAATGTACAGCAGGCAAAAAAGGCTGCAAACCAAGAATGCTTTCATTAATTCGTACACCTCCACTTGCAGATAATTCAGCAGAGTTTAGCGGTTTTCACCCAGTTTTAAGCCTCCTACACAGCTGTTTCTGTTTCAGTTCATGACTCTAGCAAACACGACCCTCAAATGTACAGCAAGCAAAAAAGGCTGTAAGCCAAGAATGCTTTCACTTAATTCATACACCTCCACATGCAGATGATTCAGCCGAGTGTGGCGGTTTTCACCCAGTTTTATGCCTCCTAAACAGCTGTCTCTGTTTCAGTTCATGACTCTAGCAAACACGACCCTCAAATGTACAGCCAGATATAAAAGCCAGTAAACCAGGAATGCTTTCATTCATTCGTACACCTCCACTTGCAGATAATTCACCCGAGTTTGGCAGTTTTCACTCAGTGTTAAGCCTCCTACACAGCTGTTTCTGTTTCAGTTCATGACTCTAGCAAACAAGACCCTCAAATGTACAGCATGCAAAATAAGCTCTTAAACAAGAATACTTCTAGTTAATTTGCACACCTACACATGCAGATAATTCACCCGAATTCAGCAGTTTTTACTCAAGTTTTAAGCTTCCTACACAGCTGTCTCTGTTTCAGTACATGACTCTTACTAAAAGACCCTCAAATGTACAGCAAGCAAAAAAGGCTGTTAACCAAGAATGCTTTGATTTAATTCATACACCTCCACATGCCGATGATTCAGCCGAGTTTGGCGGTTTTCACCCAGTTTTATGCCTCCTACACAGTTGTCTCTGTTTCAGTTCATGACTATCAAACACGACCCTCAAATGTACAGCCAGATATAAAAGCCAGTAAACCAGGAATGCTTTCATTATTTCGTACACCTCCACATGCCGATGATTCAACCGAGTTTGGCAGTTTTCACTCAGTGTTAAGCCTCCTACACAGCTGTTTCTGTTTCAGTTCATGACTGGGTTTGAACCTGTCTCGTATTGATGGTAATTGGTAGATCAAAGGTTAAACTATACTTAGTTTTATTTAACTTCAGTGACATTAAATCATCACATGAACGATGTCAGGATGTCGGAGTGCAGAATCAAAGCATCCGAATGACCCAGAAGGTTCCCCAACGAAAATATTCCACATGAATACACAAGAAATCAATCTTCATTCAAGTAAACAGTATGGAACAGAATCTAGTTTAAAATGTGATTTTGTGGAGTAGGTAAAATGATTGATAATGACCATGGAATGGCTTGATCGAGGTGGTGGAGAAATGTAATTATCTTAAATAATCTTCATTTGGAGCGTTGAGTTCGTATTAAAGTGATTGTATAATTTGGTCGAAAATATCCAAGATATTGTGAATAAAGTGTGGTTTGCACACAGAATATTTCCTTACACGCTCACACAACCTCACCAGGAGGGATCTGAAGCCCACGCGACACAGACACCTCAACCCAATGTAAAACAAACACTCTTCAAAAACATGTTCTCCATCTTCAAAGCCTTGCTACGAAAGCCGAGCAGAATGCTGCAAAGCTCTAGCAACAAACAACTCGTTCATACACTCTCCTAATTCCTCTCCAACGGGCCTCAATGTCATTCTTCCGCTGCAGACTGTTGAGGATCACCGCTTCAACATTGTGGTTTAAGACTCCACCATCACCCCTCCCTCCCTCCATCTCTCTTTTGCTATCTCCGTGATAAACACCGGAGCAAATTCAAAGGCAAACAAACAAGGATTCAAAGAAAGATTTTTGAGGGAACTTAAGCAAAGCGTGTGTTCGTGACAACGTGTCGCGGGAGAGTCGTTGAGACGGCGCTGGCTCAGATAGACCCTCTGCAGTCGCTTGATTATCATTTAAAAAAGAGAGTTGATGTCTGCAGAAGTCAGCTGGGATATTTATCAGACTCGCTGTTAGAGATGTGATGGGGTGTCTCTTGTAATCGAACTGCCTCGAGGCTCTGAGCTCTGCGTGTGCAGGTTATGATCCCATGAGAGCTGAACGACGAAAGTGCTGACTGATCACATGTTTCTACTCCGTTCTTATCGTTTGTAAAAGCTGCGTCCCGATCCAGAAGGGTGCATCCTCATCAAGGTCGTCTTAAAACTCGAAGAGTCCTTAAAATGCGTCCTACTTTCTCCTGAATTTTGAGGATGCATCGCGACCATCCTTCGTGGCCTCAGATATCCCACAATGCTTTGCTTTTTTTTTCACAAAACACACGTGGATTTACGTTTTTTACGTTTTTTTTTTTGTTTTTATAAAGCACCGGAAATTCAAGCTTTAAATGCTGGTAGTAATAGGCGAACTGTAAAACATATTTTTATTTTAAACATTAATTGTAAACATTAACACACGCAGCCAACTAAATGTTAACTAAGTATTGGTGGATGTCATAATGTTTAAAAAAGTAGACAAAGAAGTTTATAAAACGTTATAAAGCTATATAAAGGGGCACTTTATAAAGTAAAAAAGAAAGAAAGAAAGAAATAGAACAATTAAAAATAAACCCTAAAACTCTAGAAAATAAATTAAACAACGAAAGAACTTACAGTGATCTTAAAAAACTTATCAGACACAAAACATAAGTAAAAAAAGAATCACTTCAAGAAAAATATTAATAATAGAAGAATGTTTCATTCATTTAATTCTTGATCCAAACTACTGATCCAGCTGGTGGCGCTAATGCACCATAAGCAAACTGCCAAAAAACAGAAGAAGAAGAAGATGCTAGACTGTTTTGCCAAGGGTTTTGGCAGACTTTGGAGGATCCTCCCAAACCGCAGCCTTGGAGGCTAGATAGGAAGGAGCCTCCGGAGGCTTTTAGAACTTGCTGTGGGGGCTACACTAATTTAGAAAACTCTTTAGCTAACCGTCTTTGATTTTAAAACCGATTCCAATATCAAATGGTTATTGGTCCATCTTACATAACTGTTTTATTAGATTTATAATCAAAAGTTTGGTGCGGTTTTCTTGTTGCTAACCCTCTTGTTATTCTTTAAACAAAGGACTGCATTTTAGCAAACAATTAGCAAATGCTAACATGCTACGAGGTTCACATATAGAACTAGGAAATTCTGCAAATAGTTATTTAAATCTCTGACATTTTTTTAAAAAGACGCTCCATCATGTATTCGTAAGATCCAAGTGATGCAACAACCTGCTGAAAAACTGACTTGTGGAAATTCCCCAGTTTTTCAGGAGGGGGATGGGTAACATGAATGAGTCAAAAACTGGGGACATGACAAAATTTTTAATCTAAGACAGTTTAGATATTTGTGTAAAAAAAAATACCCATTATATATGGATTTACTGGTGAAGTGTAGTGTCAGAGAATGGGAACGAACAATAAATGGTATTTTTCAGTATTTTATGTGGGTTTTATCAATGTTATCGCTTAAATTTGAATCATATGTAGGGTACTTTGCTCAATAATTAAATGTATTTATGAAGCAATTTATTTTTAATGCCTATTCATACTTAAACAAAGTCCCAGCGACAGAAATGGAACAGATTCAGTGAAATGGCTCATTAATGTTACCGTTACATTTGTTTATTTAAACATTTGAAGTTGTCCTGGTTTTGAGAGCAAAACACCTGTCACTGTTCAAAATTATCATAAAAAAACATCCTTCAATGAGCTCTTAGTGTGATCAACCAACTACTATGTGCTTGGCTACTGTTACTAGAAGGAACACAGAGTAAACAAATGTTTCTAGATATATTTAGTCGACTAAAGGATCCAAGTAGACGTGAACCATCATGGAGAGTCCGGGGGTGTGAACCGTAAGTCTGTCAACCGAGAAGGTGCGTGGATGAGGGAAACGGATTGGAAGTGTGACTGAGTAGAATGGTGACTAGGTTAGTAGGCAGTCTACGGGGTTATTAGGATGATGGCCTCAAGTTTCCGTAGACAACACCCTTAATGTATCTCTGTCCAGTCCGAAACTACATTTCACTCAGCCTGACTTACTAACTGCTAACATTATATTGTCTAAATACACAAATAAATATGACTTTTAAACATATTTATATGTATTTAGTTCAAAAGGTTTCTTCAGGTTTATGTCGAGGAGTAGTGAGTGGTCCCCCTCTATTGACTCACAACCAGATGAACAATGCCAGGATATTAAAATTATGTGCAAAGTTGGTCAGTCACTTTTTTATTGGTTATTGCAAGTAACGTGGTCCGTTGATTAATTACCAAAGTGCATGTCCATTGATTTGCCCACATATGTAGTCCGTCTTTACTGGTACAACTGTGTCCGTCGGTGCAAAACTATCATTAAAGAGGGAGCCCATTGTTTATATAGTAAGATATGCCTTTTTTGCTGTTTGTTTTATAAATGTCCTTTTTCTAACAAGTTTCAGGAGGAGCTTATGAAGACTAGGGAGGTGGAGCTGGTTACTGCCCCTGTATATAAGGCAACTATATCGGAGATTTCTTGACATTAATTGCCCCTTTGCGAAAAGAGGTGAAGTGGGATTTGTTAGATCTCGCGAGTCTTTCATTCATTTATTTTCCAACCTGCTTGTTCCTTTTTTTGGGGGGTCTACAAAGGGGATCTCCAGTGAACATTGGGCGAGAGGTGGGGGCACCAGTCCATCACAGTGCAAGTTAAATAATTGTAGATTTATCGAAAATGCTCGGAAAGCGTTTCTTTTAGCTTCACTTTAACAGGAAATTAAACCCAACATGATTTAATTTCTTTGACAAGTGGTAATCAATTACCTGCCGCACATTTTGCAAAAATACGTTTTTGTGGTCCACTCACCCAAAATATTAAAGCACATACATCATGTGTCACCCATGTGCTGCGCATTTATTTTATTTCCACGGAATACTTTTACAACACCGTGCTCAAACTTCATTCTAACAAAAGGAAAAACAACATGTACTGTTATCTCTTTTTGTTTTAAATCCCCTACCTGTCTGAAATCAAATGTTCAGACAAGAAAGAGCAGCTCACAAAGATGGAAAGGAGGGAGCGCCGCGGGAAAGTTCCATGTGCAGTCTTTTTTGTTTGTTTGCGAGTGTAAACGCAGTTGTGATGAAATATTGATGCTCCCATCCAAACTGTCTTGTAAGTCGTCTCGGTTCTTTCAGGCTTTCCATCTGTAGCACCTGAGGAAGAGGCCGGGAAGGCGGGCTGTCAGAAGAGATGAGCTCACACTCTCTGCGGTGGGCTGTCAAATGCGACACATCCTCCTCAAGAGCACAAACTTCCGCTACACTGGAGCTCCAGCTTTGTTTGTTTCTCTTTGTTGCTGCTTCGCCATCTTTACTATTTTCCTATAGCAGCGGTTTATGGACGTACTGACCCCCATCTGTTTCAAATGTGTGTTCACCGGAATCTTCTTAATTAGAAAAAAAAGATGATTCTTTCAAATTCAAAGCATAGGTTTATATTTATACATCACGACATTTACAATTTGACTACTGAGTGCACCAAATTTCCTGCAGAACAGATAGGCCAAGCGATGTTGTGTGATCACCTGCAGCCAATGATGGGCAAGCGGGGCGTGTCATCACGAATCATGTGTTTTGATTGAACCCAGGTTAAAAACTACTGTCCTGTAGACTCTTTGAAAGGTATTGAAGTTCAGTTTATTGGATCAAACTTATGTCAAAAGTTGTCAGTCTTAGGAGTTAGGTTATTGCTGTCACTTAAGTGGGTACTCAATGATGGTCAAAGGGGGCTAAACGCACCGCAACTAAAGAAAACGCAAACAAAAAGAGATGACTAGATTATAAAATTAACGCACACACTGCAAACAAATATAATATCTTTTTCATTTCTGCTGCCCGGTTGTAGCTTTCTGGAAAAGAGAAAGGTGAGCTGCTTTTCATTTTATCATCCCCATCATATGATTTTGTTGTCGTTCTAACTAGTTTGTACAATAGTTCAAGTTCAAGTTTGTTTAATTTATATAGCGCTTTTCACAACAGACATTGTCTCAAAGCAGCTTTACAGTAAACCAACAAGTTTAAACTCAACAAAGTGAAAAGAAATTAATTACTAAGTGGTGTATATGTCCCTGATGAGCAAGCCTGGGGCGACTGTGGCAAAGAAAACTCCCTTTTGGAAGAAACCTTGAGAGGAACCGGACTCAAAAGGGAAACCCATCCTCATTTGGGTAACTACAGCAGTGTGATAAACTATGGTATAAACATATGATCTGGTAGTATGAACAGATAATGTAGTATAAACAGATGATATAATAATATAAACATAAACAGATAATATAGTATAAACAGAAGATGACTGTGTTAGGTGTACAATATCACAATAGTGATATTGTTGTTAAAAAAAATAAGTGAGTTCACCGATCCTGGATGGAAGGAATGTACCTTTTAATTATTTACATTGTGGTCTGTTCCATTTGCAGGATGTTTCTCTATATGCTTTTTATGACGAAAGAGTTTCTTTTTCTTAAATTGCAGTACATTTAGCTTCTCTTGGCTACTGCCACAAAAGAGAAAGAAGGAACCTAGAGTGAGTAACTGTTTACAGATATATTTACACACTTAAAACCAGCTGTACAGTAGAAGGTCGTCTCTTAAATGTCCACACAAACCCGGTTATTTTGAAAACAGGTATTGTTCTGCATGGTTACGCTGTCCGTCCTCGTGTAACCACAGCACCGTTTTCATGAAAACACCGGCCGAGGTGAATCGTATTTGAAACGCTCGGTGCTCCATGTCCGTGTGTACAGGATAACGGAGTAGTGTGTATCCAGGGGGTGGAGTTTGTCGTTGTCGTCATGCTGTGTGACTGCTGTGTTGACGACATCTGGAGTAATGGCAGCCGTAGCGAGGACTATCCTGTTTATTCCGGTATTGTGGCTAACACGCACAGGATTATATGCGCATGTTTACCATTTGATCCTCAAACAGAGGCTTTACTTCGTGCAACGTTAAAAATCATTTTTAAACCTCACTACGAGTTAACTGCCACCTGTTGGTTTGGTAGCAACATTACATTCATTGAATGTCCGTATGAATGCAGGTTTTTTTTTTGTTGAACACGTGCCTACACATTAGTGTTTTTTTTCACGCCTTGAGAAAAAAAAGCCTTAGCATTGTAAACAGTCAGAGATGACTACTGGAGTTGAGGTGAGTGGAAGGTTAGTAGTATTCCGAGAATGTGGAATGAAAAGAACCCTAAAGAGAGACAGTGAAGAGCACTGGAGAGTCCAAGTAGGCAGGAAGCGATCATGGAGAATCAGGGGGTGTGAACCATAAGTCTGACAACTGATGATCTGCATGGATGGAGAATGAGTGGAAGGTTAGAAGTATTCCGAGAATGTGGAATGAAAAGAACCCTAAAGAGAGACAGTGAAGAGCACTGGAGAGTCCAAGTAGGCAGGAAGCGATCATGGAGAATCAGGGGGTGTGACCCATAAGTCTGACAACTGATGATCTCCATGGATGGAGATTGATTGGAAGTGTGCTCTGGTTGGTTGACTGATTCATCGAGATGATTGCCTGCAGTGATTAGATTGGAGTGTGATTGGTCGTTGGCTATGTCTCCGAAGGCTACCATAGCACCCCCTTAATTAGGCAGCATTTAAGGTTAAACTAAAACAATTATGAGGAAAATAAACCTTGTGTTTGTCACAAATTGCAAAAAAAAACTAGTTTAACTTGTTAACTCTGATCTTAATGGTATTTGGTCCCATTTGGGACCAGCTCCACTATCTGTCACACACTTCACAGGAGAGTATGGGACTGAGTTTCTGCTTCATATAAACAATTGGAAGAAATCTAAGCAATCTCTGATAAACTCTGGGAACGTTCGAACCTAGAACCTTCTCGGTGTGAGCCAGTATTTGAGTACATTATTGTTATTTCAATGATCTGTCTGTTTAAATCAAAAGCAGCATTTCTGATAGGGCATCGCAACCACAAATTCAATTGTAAGTGCATTCGAAACATAAATCGAAAAGACATACTTCAGCTCTCCTCACGTCTCGAGATTTTCTTTGTTTGTGCTCTCTGTTACATTACTGCAGACTATCATTTGCAAAGTGTTGTCTGGCATTTGTGCTTTTCTCTATTGGCTTTGCATGCTTGGCTAGCTGCGCTTGAAGCTCTCTGCAAAAGAGTCCTAGGCCTTTTTTAATAAGGTCCCTCATGAGAAATCTTCCTCATCTGAGCAGGAGCATGTCTAGAGGGCAGTTAAAGAAGAGAAATAGACGAGGTGAGAGAAAGAAGCTATATAGAACGATGAGGGAAGGAGAAGGTGATGCGTGATTGAGTTTGTGCAATCTGCCTCCATGAGAGGTGAGAGCTGCTCTATCAGGGGACAGGAAAAGGCATTCAGACGCTGACATGTTTGTCACGGTGGGCGACATTGGCATCTGTCACGCAACCTTTGGCAACACTTGCAATAACCTTCTCTGTTTCACAGAGTACAATACAAAAAAGACTTTGAAGGAGATTTCTGAGCTAAGCTACGGTGCTGAAGGGACTTCAGTCCAATCATTGCTGTTTTTAACTCCTGAAAAGATAGCCATAACCAGTAAAAGCAGGTTTAGCCCCGGGCTATTTTTTTTTCTTCTACATCAACATTCTGGAGTTGCCAACGTCATCATGACCATTTATAATCCTACACTCTCTCTACATATTTCTGCAAAATGCTTGGGTTTCTTAGTTCTGTTGCGTGGAAACATATAATATTTAGACTTTTAACCATTGTATGCCGCTGATTAAAAGTGAAACAGGTGGTTTAATTTTGGAAATTGGCCATTCTGACTTCGATCTGTGTTCATGAAGACGTACAATGTTCAAATGCTCTGCTTCTGAGTCAGCCAGTCTTATGGTCCACATTGCTACTATGTAAAAGTGCAGTTTTGCTGGAGAATCCAAGAGGGCAGGAAGTGATCATGGAGAGTCAGGGGTGTGAACCGTAAGACAAATGGACTTTTTTTTTACCTTGTCCTGTCCTGCCAAAAGCCACCACATGGGGGAGTAGGTGCTTCGTTTGAGCTAGACAGTTTTGTTATCTCCAGGGGAGTGAACACCTGGTGTGGTGTTTCCTCCTCTGTATGAAAGCAGTGAATTTAATTAATTAATATTTTTTGATTGAACAACTGGACTTACTGGATATGGATTGGAGGTGTGCTTTGGTTGGTTGACTGATTCAAGGTTGACTGATGGCAGTGTGATTGGTTGTTGGCTGTGACTCTCCTTGGCACACAGAATCTCTGACGGCCACCTTAGCACATCATTAATTTGGCAGCATTAAATGGTTAGACTAAAACATGCATTTTTTTTTAAATAAAATCTTTATGGAGGCTATATGGAGTTTTATTAAGTTTTTGGGAATTTTAGCTGTGCAACATGTAATAGTAATTTAAGAAATAGCTCAATAAAGCATTATTTTTGTAAATAATAATAATAGTAGTAGATCAAATGATCAAATCCAAACATCTCAAAATTAGAAACACTGTGTCTTGTGCCTGTAGTTTGATCTCTTATAACATGAATATTGTTAACTAAATGTAAAGTGTAAAAGAATTTAAGAACGAATCGTTTTTAATGGCTTCTATATGAATTTTCTAGTTCTAGACTGTTCACACTGGCACTTTGTGTTCCTGAGGAGGACAAGTAGACTGAAAGGAATGACCCGACGTGATTGATGGAAAAGGCAAGGGGAGTAGGGGGGGGGGGGCATGCAGGAGGGAGACATTGAGCGCCGGTCACTATATCAGAGAGTTTAATTAACAACTCAGTGATGAGGATTGAAACAGCTTGCATGTCGTTTACCACTCCACGGGACCAGGTCAAACCAAATGCACCGTAAGCAGGGGGGAGTGCCACTCTTCAGAATATACCATTCGTAATGCCTGTTAAAAATTGGAATAGAAATAAAAACAATACTAATAAATACTGCTAATATTTTTATTGATGTAAATAATTAGTAGTGGTAGTGTAGCATAGTCATAGTATATTAAAAGTAGAGTTTGGGACGAGATCAAACCGATTGCACTGCAGGCAGGGAGGAATGAGGTGATGTCACTCTTCAGAATTTCTAATAATTATTAATCTTAATTTTTTTTATTGTACTGTACCTTTCCCCCTCACCCTTCCCAAATCCCTTATCCACTCCCCCTTTCAGTCCAACGCTGTCTTGTCCTGACACAACTGATGTAAACTGATGTGGCTCGTGGGAACCACAACTAATATTTACATACATTCAATGCTCCAATCCAGAGGAGAAAACACAACACCAGGTGTTTTACTCCCCTGGAGAAAGTAAAATTGTCCAACTCAGCAAAGAATTTACTCTCCCATTTAATGGCTTTTGAGTGGGACAGGACTAAAACAATAATAATAATAATAATGGATAACTGCTAATAGTATTATTATTATTATTATTCATATATATTATTGTATATATTATTATTCATCAATATTATTATAAACACACACATACACACACACACACACACACGCACACGCACACATACCGGTATATGTATATATATATTTTTTTAATTTTCAGAAATTATTTTACATTTTTATAAAGTATATTTCATTTTTCATGACAGTAATCAGGCTGTAAGTAAAATACACTAATATCTATAATAGTATAATTTTTTTTTTATCATGAATGTATATTTTGTGTAATAATTAGTTGTAAGGGATATGTTTTGTTTTTAAGATAATTGTTGTCGTTACACAATGTGTAATTATTACCATTAGTAATAGTTGTAAGGTATTGTGGTATTGATGTAAGTGGTATTGTGATCAAACTATAGTTTTGGGATATATCTGTTAAATATGACAGATTTTTTTGTTGTTTTTTTTTTATCAATCGTACAGTAAATAAAAAAATGATGAATACTCCTCCTCCGCCTCCTCTTCCTACTACTACTACTATTACTACTACTACTAAAGTTCCTAATAATGTTATTACCAATACATATATTTAATTGTGGGTTAAATAAACTGTGCTTTTGTGATAATTATTGTTATTACAGAGTTAGTATTAATGTCTAGGTTGTCAAAGAGATGTAGTACTGTATATTCACACTACAAATAGTAACAGTATCTGTTAGAACGTGAACATCTCTGGGTAAACCGCGGCTTTGGCATTGCCCGTACAAAATACTCCTAGCACAACAATATTTTCTTTAAAACTTAAAAATCTGAACACTTCGATCGATGAATGTCGTGTTGATTGTCTTTATTCAAGCACGTTTTGTGTCCAGTCATCGTAAACAGTTTAAAAGTAGATGACACCACCTCCCTTGACATCCCTCACCCCCCCCCCCTCTCTCTCTCTCTCTGATGAACAACTCCACTCAACCATCTATAAAAGACTGCCACTGAAATCAGCAGCATTTGCATACGGTAATTATTCTGTGAATCAGGCTACCTTTATTACTAGCCCAGAAATCTCCTGTCAGCAGACACACATACATCACTGCATCGGGACATTCAATTTGTGAACAGTACATCCACATTAATGTGTAGTACACAAATGAATGACGGAGGTCACTCGGTTCAGACGTATTTCCATTATAGGATTCCGTGGTGAAACTACATGAAAATAGTCACATAGTTTAGAGATATTTAGATGTTTAAAAGACACATTTTAGAATCCGAGGCCACTCTCTGTGCTAGCAAAGAGTAAATATACAAAAGGTAGTTCAATTAGCCAGTGGCTAGCTCCGAGGCTCATGACGCGTCAAGGAGTGGAACGTAGTCTATGCATTGCCTTTGTGTTTGTAGCCTTAATTGATGGACTACATTTCCCAGAACTCCTTTTGCCAACTCTTGCTCCAGGGATCATCCAAATCAATGAGCTTGCAGTAAACATACTAAAACTTTTGTGTTATCTCTTCCTCGAAATAACTGCTTTTTAACACAAGTTTTCGTAGTTCTAAAGCTTTCTGTGCATGGACCGAGGCGCTCACCCTATGTCTCACATGTAAATATAGGACAAGTACAATCTAGATCATGCTAGTTTGTAATGAAGAGACACAGAAGAAACACAGAAAAAGAGGACTGGAGAATCCAAGAATGCAGGAAGCGATCATGGAGAGTCAGGGGATGTTAACCGTAAGTCTGCCAACTGGACTTATTGCGAAGATGGATTGGAGGTGTGCTCTGGTTGGTTGACTGATTCAAGGTTAGAGTGTGATTGGTTAACGTCGATATTAAATGTCTACATACAAAAACTCTTTTCTCTTCCTTGAAACAACTGCTTTTTAAGCTGCAAACGCAAGTATTTGTAGCTTTTAAGGCTTTCTGGGCATGGCCAGTGGTGCTCACCCTATATCTCACACGTACATATTCGAAAGGATGTTGTTTGCCGGCGTTGTCCCTAATGGTGTTTGCTATGTTTGCCCTGGAGATGGTCTGATCATTCACTGACAACATCATTATCCACAGCTTATTGATCCTGACATCCTGCTGAGAACAATAGCACAAACACACACACACGCACACACAGACACACGCAGACACTTAGACCTACACACAGAAACAGACACTGCCTGTCATTAATTAATAATTAAAACGACAAGTTAACATCTTGAGCTTTTTTACGGTCATCAGCGTTAAACACGATCAGTACAGGAAGTCGAATAAATACAGGGCATGCACATATTCCGCTCTGATTTCTGAAATATGCCAATATTATCCACATCCGGTTACGTGACCATCAAGACATTAGCCTGAGGAAACCATACACGCAATGAACGCTTGCCTTAAAAAGACTCATTTCATAGATTTTAGCTTTGTCGTGTTGCCAGAGGCATTTGCGGCTTCAATGATAATTTCATTTGATGAAAATTCAATAATATTCCTTAAATAAGCTGTTATTGAAATATACAAAGGTAATCAGAGAATTGTAATATTCGTGTCCATGTTGGTTGAGTAATTGATAGTTTATAGGCGTGCTTTTCTTCATACACAGTCATTTTAGAAGTCTAGGACAAAGGCACAAGCTCCTTATTAGGATGAAGCCTGCAGGACTGGAAAAAAAAGACTGGTGCAACAGGAGTCATCCAGACCTTGTTGAGCAATAGGCGGCTTTGGAATCTTTAGTTGCCTCCCAAAAAAAGACATTGCCTACCCATATTTTAGCCGAAGAACAAAGGGGGTTGGAGTGGTACATCGCAATTCCATACGAGAGAGAACTATGTTATTATTGTTTGATTTCTGCTTAAGTTAATATGTTTACGTCAGTTTTTTTTCCCCCGCGGTTCTTTCCCTTGAACCAACACAGATGAAGAATATTTCAACATTTACAATAATTTGGATAAAATTGGATGGTGACCCTGTAAGCTAACATAAACACATAGCTAATATGCAAAGCCTCGAACCAAAAACTTTCAAACTGAGAGGCTTTCTGCTCGAGTGGACTTATATTAAAGCCTGAAACTTTTAGTTTAATGGCCCTATTGTGTATTTTCGATTAGTTCGGTTGATTTGTAGTACTAAAAGCAGTTTTCAGAATGAATCATGAATCATTTTCATCAAATTTGATTCATCATTTGTTTATTTCTTGTAAATGCAAATGATATTTTACAGCGCACATATCATGTTCAGCCCCATGTTGGTTTTCTTGTTCTTTCTCATTCTCTATCCTCTTTTTGTTCTTGTGTTTCTCTCTTGTTCTCGTTCCCTCTCCTCTAAATGGGAGAGAGGAGAGCTCATGGCCTACATAGAAATCCCAGTGGGAGTGTAAGAATCCCAGATCCTCTCTGAGTAGCTGTTTTGTCATGTTTTATATCATTCAACTAATAAAAGGCAACTCCTTTCACTAACGACTCGCTCTCCCACAAGAGCATTGTTCTAAATGTACTGCAAACACAGTTGTTTGCTTCAGAACATGCTCTTTCTCTTTCTTCCCCCCGATTTCCCCTTCTTTGCTCAGTTCGCAGTCACTCTCTTTCTCTGTCTCGCTCTGTGATTTTTCTCTCTTTAAAGTGCAGTTCTGAGATAAAGTGTAATTGAAGAGTAGTGAGCAACCGTTCCTGATGCCAGAAGAGGAGATTTGCTCTGGAGAAAGAGATTTTTTGAAACATGTTTGCTGATGCGGTGGAATTATCTTGTCCATTTGAATGCATGACGGTTGTGTGAGTTTTGCACTCTTTCCTGATTGCCCGGCTTTTCGGGCCTCGGGGGTATGGTCAAGATCAGCTTTTCTGAAATGGGCTAAGATGTCGTTTGCCCTACAGACTGCATCCGCATGACGCGTCTGATTATTCGCAAAGCAACAAACCCATGTGAAACCTTTGTGAAAGACGTTAAACAATATTCCATCGTTCCCAGAGGGAATGTGTAGCTCTTTCAAGTCTGAGCGGATGTAATGGAGTTTTCAGTTGTGCTTCCTGTAAGCTGACATTTTCTTTAGTTATTCTCTAACTGCATTAAAAGGTTTGTTGAAGGAATGCATTATTCTGTTCATCAATGATGCATTTATGGTTAAAGACGTTTTAATGCTAATACAGTTGTCTATTCTCATCAAATCACCGTAGAAAAATACTGAGGAACTATTATGTTTAAAATATTGCATTTGTAAAATTTGTTCTTCCCTTTAAATGAAAATATCCTAAAATTGTTGTTCTAGTACACAATTGTATAAACTATAAAATCATAATTTTATTTAAAAGGGTGGACAGTAAAACTGAAATGCTGGAGAATGCTAGCATGCAAGTTTTACTGTAAAATATTTAAATGCTTCCAAAAAAGACCACAAAACATGAAATAACTGTAGTATTTACAGAGAAAAAAAATAATTAGTTTTACAGAGTAGACTGTAAAAATGTTGGAAATTTAACAGCAAAATACTGTATAAACTTTACAGAAAAACACTGTAAAAATTCTGTAAATTTAAAAGTAAAGTACCGTACCAATGCTACAGAAAAGACTGTATTTCACAAAATAGTTTCAAAGAGTAGACTGTTAAAAAAAATGTCTGTAAATTTAACTGCAAAAGACTGTATTTCACAAAACAGTTTCAAAGAGTAGACTGTTTAAAAAAATGTCTGTAAATTTAACTGCAAAAGACTGTATTTCACAAAACATGTAGTAACCTTAGAATTTAAAGCGAAAGACAAAACATTAGTTTTACAGAGTATGCTGTAAGAAACTTAAACATAAATTTAACTGAAAAATACCTTATACATCAAAAACATTGTAAAAGACAGTATTTTACAAAACAAGTAATAACTGTGAAAAATAGAAAACCTTACATTTAAATGTAAAATATTTGACGATACAAATGTTAATGTAAAATGTACAGTTTATTTTTTAAAGTATGTATAGAAAATGTGAAAATTAAGTCAATTTATTTCAATAATTGGTTTTAAAAAGTGAAATTTACACATTTACACACAAAGAAAAAGATTTTTTTTAATCTAAAATCATGAGAAAATTAAAAATTCTAAGCTCTGTGTCCCAATCTGGTCAGATAATTAACCTTGGGGGAGGTTCCTCACAGATGATCATCATTGACACCCTCCATAAGGAGATAAAATTTCAAAATGTTGAGTTTTTTCAATATGTTCATAAAATCCAAAAAACAACCAGTGCCTATTTTAACTGCATTTGATTGGCCGGTAAACTCATCCAAGGTAAACCCCATTGAAAACCTCTCAGCGATTGTCAATAAAAAGATTTCCCCGAGTAAAGATGAACTGAAGGCGAATAACAAAACACTGTTTTATTGAACTGATAAAAATATTAGAAATTTTGTAAAATTCTGCTTTTGTTTTTGCTATTTAATCCAAAATGATTAAGAATCACCTGAAATATTTCTTTTTTTGTGTATAACAAACCTGTCACTGTTTGAAAAAAAAAATTGTGGAAATAATTGACTTTTCCCTAAATATTTTTGGCACAAACCAGTATATGTTTGGACACGTGTAATATGTCGATAGTGGGATTCGAGAGAAAATGTAATAATGTATTCAACCTTGCTTTAATAAAAATGTGTTGTTTTTGAAAAACCACACATGTACAGCGTAAGACTAGGGATGTTTGGATCAGTTCTGTTTCACTCTGTTCTCTTTAAAATTCAAGGGAATTCATGTTCGGACACAAAGAAGGGAGACAAATACCAAGAGATGAGAGCAGAAAGAAGCAGAGTGTAGATGAAACCCAATCAATATGTCAGTCAAAGGCAGCTTTGATTGATTTTTGTGAGTGTTTGTGTGCACAAAAATGTGACGAAATGGAAAAAGCTCTCACAAACGAGACAGGGTTCCTCAGAACCTCAAACGCCCTCCTAATCCACTTAACCCAACGCTGACTGCACCGAGTAAATCTCAGAAGAGCCTTCAACAGAGACGTGTGTTCCACACTGTTTCCAGGTGTACAGGAGAATTCCAGGCCTTCTCTCTCCAAGTGACCCTGATTCTCTCTCTTCGTTTTTAAAGAGAGCTCCGAGAGCTTTATTGCTAAGTGGGCCTCGGCACGCTAAAGTGGCCGGTGACTGTGTTTAACAGGGCCATTAAGAACCGACAGAGCGATCAATACTGTGAGGGAACAGGAGAGAAAAGAGATGTGTAGTTAGTGCATGACTGTCCTGAGGTGTCTGCAAATCTTAAACACCCAATCCCTCTCTCATCCTATTATTCTTTAATATACCTGACTGCTACAATTAAAGCAAACCCTAGCAGGGCACAATGCTCACTGACTGTAAATCTGAACATGTCAGCCTTTCTTTGTGTGTGATTTGCAGTCGGTCCGCTTCAAAATGCTGACAATTCATCCTTTCAAAGGAAAATATTGGTTTAGTGCTTGAACAAGCTCTGTGCTTGTTACATCCCTCACTCTGTCTAGGCTTAAGGGAAGGAAGCAGTGGAGGTGTTTGCAGAAAATTACGTTAAATTTAACC
Organism: Danionella cerebrum; assembly: GCA_007224835.1. NCBI lineage: Eukaryota > Metazoa > Chordata > Actinopteri > Cypriniformes > Danionidae > Danionella > Danionella cerebrum. Next base: position 54,082 of record SRMA01025039.1, on the reverse strand, counting down.
GATACAAACATGAATTCAAACAATTACTGAAACAAGTTATTTGCTTTCTTTATCACCAATTTGCACTGGATTTAAGTGTGGGCGACACCCTGGTCTGGTAGGCACTCACTGAGGTAGTTAATTCACCCGAAGCTTGTTTTTGGACTGTTAGAGGAGACCAGAATTCCGGGGAGACTGTATTATATTAAAGTGAACGAACAATGGGAACCAAATCAATTTTGAGTTCTAATAATTCATTTAATAAATCATTAAAAAGGGCGGCACGGTGGCTTAGTGGATAGCACTGTGGCCTTCCAGTTAGAAGGTTGTCGGTTCTAAGAATTGCATGTTCTCTCCGTGGGTTTCCTCCGGGTACTCCGGTTTCCCCCACAATCCCAAAAACATGCGTTAGGTTAATTGAATAATCTAAATTTCCCTCAGGTTTGAATGTGTGAGTGAATGTTGCCCTGGGATGGACTGTCCAGGGTGTACCCCCGCCTCTCGCCCAATGTGGGCAGACCCCTGTGACCCCGAAAGGGAATAAGCGGGTTTGAAAATGAATGAATGAATGAATGAATAAAATGACAAGGGTGCCTATAGGTAGACACACATGTCTAATCTAGTTTAAACACTTTACATAAATAATATAAACTTTATCACTTCTCAAACGTCACTATTTTCGTTTCCTAAATAATATATTCAACAGAATTTTATTTTTAAATAATTTTCTTTTATAAATAGAGATGTTGCACAGCATAGCGCCTTTTGAGCCCAATCCTTTTATTTTTATATATACATATTTTAAACAGCATATATTATTTTGTTTTATATATATATATATGTATATATATATTTTAATATATACACTGATAAAGTGTCCCGTTTTTTCAAGCTTCTTTGATTTTCTCAGCGCTAATATTTAATATCAAGTTAAATATTAACTCCAGTGTCTGACACATTTTCTCTGCAATTGTACCTTTTCATTTCAGTTTTTTTTTTCTTTCCAAAAAAATGTACAGCAAATTCCAGCCATGTATAGTGCAACATTTATTAGCATTTTAAAAATTACATTTTGTGCAAGATTAAATTACTTTTAATCAATTTCTGGTTAGAAATCAAGCTTCCAGGAGGGGCACAAACGCCAAGCTGTTTAAAGTCTAGTGAAACATTTCCAGACAGAACCTTCCAGTTTGAAAAAACGGTGGCCTTCCTGGAAGGAGTTTGCATGTTCTCCCTGTGCTTGCGTGGGTTTTCTCCGGGTACTCCGGTTTCCCCTACAATCCCAAAAACATGCGGTTAGCTTTATTCAATAGTCTATATTCCCCTTGTGAATGTATGTGTTGCCCCGCCTCTCCCAAGATGTGCACACCAGCAAACCCCCGTGACCCTGAAAGGAAATAATAAGCGTGTCTGAGGCCCATTTCTACCCTTTCGCCATAACTCTGTGCTTGGTGAAATCATGTGCAGTGAAGGGCTGTCCCAATTCTTTTTTGGAATGAAGTTAAAAGGTTAAACATGAAGCCCTCCTTTCTTGGGGAAGGGTCAACCTACACTTTAAAACAGGTTACGTTGGCCATCAGTGTGATTTCACGTTCCATGTCCATGTATCACTCTGCAAAAGTTATTTAAATCCCATTAAAATAGTGACTTCTACAGGAATAACAGTTATTGATTTTACTAATTCAGCTCCTCGTGTGCACTGAGCTGCAGCTAAAACAAGCATGGACTGTGACCCAAGGGTAACTTTACCCACCCCTGAGCTAAGGTTTAGGGGTAAGTGAGAGAAATGGAACTCGAACCCTGGGTTTATTCTCTCAGATCTTTGTTTTTTTTTTGCTTTTCAAATATGCAGCACACGACTTGTGTGTTTTGTCTTGTCTTGACAAAGAACTTGTGTATTTGGCCAATATCAAGTTTAGTCAAAAACAAACTTTTAGACTAAAGCAAACTTGTTATTGCTGATTTATTATCATATTTAAGCATAGTTTTCCGCTGTATTTGCTGTCGTGTCATTAGTGCTGGGAGCTCTGTGCACTTCTGCAGCACTCCTCCATGAGCATGTGTTTGAAGGATACCAGGAAACCATGCGCCTGCCTGCTTGACTGTTTACGTGCCACACTGCCGCTGATATATTTATTTCCACCTCTCTCTGGCTTCCTCTGAGGCTGCTGTATGAAGCTGTGTTTGCCCGCGGCAGATCCCCCCCGGCAGTCTCTGAGAGCTGCCATCTTCCTCTGCCAGCCCTCCATTAGGCCTGTAAGGCGTGTCAGTCAGTGCTCGCGCACACACAGAGGCTTATGGGAAGACTGCGGCTAACTTGTAGCTAACACATCCACTACTCACCCACACATGGCAGCATGTGTCAAATTAGGACAAGCAGGGGACAATTAGACTCCCCCCGTCTCTCTCACACCAACAGATACACAAACTCAAGAGTTGTCTGCGTGTGTGTAGCGACTAGTGCAACTCACAGAGTTCTAACCAGGTGCGATCACTCTGTTTACTGTGGGCGGCCACACTGAGCTGCGCGGGGCATCATCTGTCAGCGAGAAAACTAGGTCTGAGAAGTATTTTACTCGGTTCTTGAGACACAAGACGAGTGCAGTGTACAGATGCTGTGTTTGCACGTTGAAAAAGTGATTTCTGTCGTTTTCGAGGCATGCAACAAGTTTCTGCAGACCCCCGTTTACGTAATAAACAGTGACATATGGGGGAGTTTAAGGAGAGCAGAGTATTAAAGATGCTCTTGGATGTTTCTTTTAGTTTAAATCATAGTGCTGGAGATTTGCTCAGGGTTAATGGTGTTTTCATTGCTAAGAAATACAGGTAGAACGTTATGCATCATGCAATATTATCAGGGAGGCGTCTGATTGGTCTTCATGCATGGACAATGGCCACAAACACAGCCGATTCATTAAGAACCATCTTCAGTGTTCAGAAGAACAGGAAGAGGTGGATCTAAACATCAGTCGAAAATGTACTTCCACAGGAAATCTGGGGTTAGTTTGCCAATCTATAAAATCTGGAAGAGTGGCTGTTCTTTAGACGACAAAGGGTGGTCACACCAAATCTTGATTTGATTTAGACTTCTCTTTTGGTCACTGATAAAAATAATGATCATCACTTCTATTTTTGAGAGCGGTTTCCTCACACCTGCCTAAAACTGTAGCTTGATTAGTTGATTTGCAGGAAATACAAAAACCAGTACAATTCATTGATTTCATGACTAAGCATAAATTTGTATTTAAAAAAGAATTTTTTTTTTAATAGGTGTTAACTCTGTTGTGCTCAGAGTTGTGTTGGTGAATTTTTATTTTTATTTGCTGCTTTATTAAGCCTTAAAGCTGGCGTGGTTTCTTGATAGGAAGATGATTGACAGCTCTTTCAGTTTTCAGTTTTTTTTTTGTTTGTTTTTAGATTTTATTGTTGGATGTTTGTGGGTTTAGACCGTCAAGTGTGTGGTATCTATGCCCTATGTGGATCTTTTGGCCATTTTCGATTACCGGGAAGTGGCGCACTTTCACGAAGACGATTGCTGGCGACGCCCACTTTTAGCTTCATTTCACTTTACCAGAAGCAAATGGATGCCGTTGCTTCATGTTCTTTACAGTCAATGTTTAGTTTCTATCATTATCGTCTTCTTCTTTCCTGTTTATCCATTTGACGCAGAGTGTCGTACCGCAAACGCCATCTTCAGGCAGAGAGCATGATTGCATCAGTATTTCCTCAACCCAGATGAAGCAAGTACTCCTGTCTGCAGCCCCACCCACCCTCATTGGTAGTTCTCATCTCATTGGTGTGGCAAAGAGGCAATTTGTTTGCGTGACTTATTAAATAACTACTTAACTCCTTAATATAAATATTAACCTAATGTTAAGCGGAAAAAAAACTTTGCATTAGGAGAACGTTCTGGAACCAAACATTGTCAATCGCTTGTAAAGATCCACAGTAAAAGAGCATCAAAAAATAATAAATAATGATAAATAATCAAGTACCAAATAACACACAGTATATAAAAACCTTTAACATAGTTAACATATAACGTTAACATATAATTGCGAATGTTTTTCTTTTTAAACAATGTAATAGCACATGGCTGGTGGATACTTTTGCTGACAGCATTCCACATCCAAATTCTGCATTTATATGGAGTTAAAATTCAAAAGTGGGGCTCCACTTTCACTGGGTGGAGCTGCACGTTCCGTGGGTAGGGCTTAACCTGTCTGCAGTCAGAAAGCAACCATCTGAAGGTTCGTGCGAAGCTCATTTGGGAGCCGGTGTGTGGAGGCCTTTAATAACTTTTAATAAAATTTCCCACAAAGATTATTTGTTTTTATTAAGAATCCCAGAGTACTTTTAGCCATTAGTCACCTTCTGTTGTTTGAAACATTGCTTGTTGATATATAAGAGTCTTGGTAATGTCAGAAACTGCTTTTATCATTATTTTTCACCTGAGTTTGAATTGCATTATTCAGCCAAACTCTGCTGACTCCACTTTAAAACACTTGCTGTCTAACAAATGGAAAAAGAGAGCCATACATCTGAAAAGCGGCTTGCACCTGTGAGTTTGCTGAAAAGTAAAACTGAATCATCTCTCAGCAGGATAGAGATCTGTGTGTGCTCTTCTGCTGTTGCCTTCAAGAAGATTCTAGTGGTTCTGCGAGAACATTTGTATCGTTTCATCTGAGTTTCAACATGTTTGAAATGTGTGACAATCGAACACTTCTGTGTGCTCTTCACACATTTTTAAAGTCTCAAACTCATGACAGACACCACTCCGTCTCATTCTCTGTCTCTCTTTCCCTGTAGAGGTTGCCTGCCACATCTCCTCTCTTGTTCTTCACTCTTGTTCATGGATGTGGGGGCAGCACAGTATCAAATAACTTTATCCTGGGCCCGTGCCAGTATTTTGTACATGCAAACGCGTACCCACACAAACACCAGCTGTGTGGGTGACTCGGCTCCCAGGCAACGGCAGGAGGTCAGGTAGGCCTTTGCGTTGCATGCTGGGAGAGTAGGAGTGTGGGGGTGTGTGACAAGTTATTTCAGCTTTGTTTTGAAGAACAAGTGCAGCAGTTTGTCCTAAAAAGAGGTCTCTGCACGCACTGGTGCGTGTGCCAATCCCAGTGGCTGTTTTGGATTAAGTTGGAATGACGCAACCCAAATATAATTTAATTTTGTCATCAAATATACTGTGTAAATTTCAAAAAGATTACTTTTCAAATTTTGTTTCAAATCAACATTACAAGAGAGACGACCCAAAATTTGCAGGGTAATTGAAATTAAAATGTAAGAAAATGCACGATCATCTTTCACTTTTATTGTACTGACCGAAATCAGTGCCGTCTAGTGGTAAAAAGAAGGGATAACCCCTGGAAGTACAAGACCTGTGATATGGCTTGTTTTTTTTTTTTTTATTCTGGCACAAAACAAAGCACAATGGCATAGAGCATAGAAAATGCTTGGAACATTTTGTAAGATTTAGGAGAGATTCAGCAATTTCCACATTTGCTTTTTGGGGGTATTAGTGAATAATTAATTTGTCTCAACATTTTTTATTCATGTTATAAAACATAAAAACTTTTCATTGTCAATGTTTGAGATTTCTGCAGTAAATGACAGAATTTAATACGTGGAATTGTGCTTTTGATATAGTTAAAGTAGTAAAAAAAAATCCTTTCTAATGAAGACATTTGGATAAATTTTAGGGTTTTGGTTGACTTTTGTTGATACTTTCTTTAAAGGTTCTCTCCTCTTGAAAAATCCTCACTTTTAAAGTCTGATATATAATATACACCGTGTTTTATATTATTTTGCAAATATGCATTTTTATATATAATTTTCCTAAATAATTGATGTAAACAACAGTCAGCACAATTCTCAACTCTTAAGAGCACACTTACATTTTTTAGCACATACCTACTAACTATAACATAAATTTTTTTAAAAATAAAGAAATGATTTCGCAAAGTAAGTTTAAAAATGCTTTATCGGTCGGAAATAACTTAATTTGGTCTGTTTGCAGCATATTTACTTCAATCAACAGCCATTCAAGTTAAACTTTGAACAACATATTAACAGGTCATATTTAAACTCATGTCCCCTTTGTGATCCCAGCTTCACGAGTCTTGCATCCATTAAGTTTTGTTTGCAAAAAAAAAAAAGACACACCACACCATGACTTTCTCTCCTTTTTCCCCCATAGTAGCTATTCATGCAGAGGTATTCTTTGCAGCATGAGATTTTCATGCATGAAGATGATTTTATTACAGGAAGTAGAAGACCTTGTATAGAGGTCATCGTTACCCGAAAGGGGCTGTCTAGCTTAAATCATAAGATTGCAGATCATTGATGCTAACTAATTGTGTGTTCCCTTGTACATGAATGGGTTTATTTCGTTGTGAGCAGAATATTCATTGGGATTAACGTTGTGCTGAAAAAATTTTTAGTCTCATTATTTCGTTGGTCGAGATTTTGACTGTAGTTATTTAGCATTTTCTGCAATTGATTTCAATTTAACATCAAGGTGCCCACTTAGGAAATCCTGTTTGCCGGGATGAATAAATCACACTGATTTGACTTCCATTTCCTCAAAGCATACACCGCTGGTCACACAGGCTCCAAATTGTGTCATTGGCTTTATGTTTAATGATCAAATCTTCATTTGATCCCGTTGTTCACATCTCCCTAAATATTGATTTGTCTGTAGAGCAGCGTTAAATCAGTCAGCATATTGAGAGCATTGATTGTGGTGGTAAAAAATGGCACCGAAACATAGCAAAATGGAAAGGATTGTTTCATTAACCATGATGACTATTTTTTAAAAAGTGTCTTCAGCCCTGAGGACATGTTTGGATGAGGGTGTCAAACAGGTTGGATTTGCGTAGCCTTGCCTAAAGCAATGTCACATCATTGACTTCAAGGATGCTTGATTACCCTCCCCTTCTCCCCTTTTATTAATTTAACTATTTATGAACTCCATTCCATTCAGTTTAAATGCTATAGCGCATATTAAACGGACTCTATCGTATATGAGACCATTCATTTTAACTGGTAACTGAGTTACTAAAAAACACTAATATATTAGAGCAGAATTCAGACAGTTCTGTAAAAAAAAAAATAAACCGGAATGCCAGAAAAAAATTTAAAATAACAAGCACGTTAAATAACATACATTTTCCACAATTTAAAAAAAGTCTGTAATTTAAATTTACATTTATTTAAATTACATGAGTTTCATTTACAAAATATATGTACATTTACTGCCTGTTTCTGTCATTTTACAGTTTGACGTTGTATTTCCAAAAAAGTTATGAACCAAAATGTTATGACAAGGCACAGGCATGGAATCAGTGGAGCCTTTAGCCTGTGGAAAGCCTCCTATGAGTAGCTCAACAAAGTGGTTACATCTGGAAAGAGCCTTTCCAAAAGGGATAAAGCAGCCTGCCATAAAATGTTTTTATAAATGATTTATTCTAAGATAATGCAATAATTCTAAAATTTGGCCTGGTCACCAAGTTTTACAGATATCTCCCGAAAACAGAACCATGGTGGAATTGCCTAGCAAAACAGGGCCAGAAAAGTATTCTTTTCAATATTAGGTCTGTCATTTATTTTGCCATTATTTTTTTATTTATAAGTACGGATGGATAGATAAACATTGGACTGACGCAGTGGCAGGTGGTCATTCCTTCTTTGCAAAAAACACTGAGAGAAGAACTGGCCGAGTTTAACTACATCTAAGTTCTAAAATATCTTTTATGATGGAATTAATAAAGTACCAACACTCTATTCTCTTCATTGAATGGCATTTCTCTAGGCTGCTCTACTTCCGGTGGCAACTGAATGGTAGTGTTGTCAGTACAATCTGCTTTAAGCCTCAGCATGCTTCCATTCAGCCCAGGGCCTTCAGCGTCAGTAGTGATGGCCTTACTGGTATACAGTTCTTGGTCAATGGTTGGATTTATTTGTCAGTTTGTCTGACCAACATTCGTTCATTCATCTTCTATACCCACTTGTTCCCTTTTGGGGGAGCACTTCGGGCAAGAGGCGGGAACTGGACAGACCACCTACATTAGATTAAGAGCGTAGAGAGCACCCAGCCGTCCTCTGAGGAAATTAATTTGGCCACCAGTACCTAAGATCACACCCTTTCAGTCTTAAGGTCATGGGCTATGGGTAGGGTAGGGATGGGCATGTAGATGGAATGTTCCGGCCCATCGTGGTGAAGTACATTGACCGTATTACTGCACCGAAGCTGCACCAATCTATCTTTCATTCCATAGTCGTCTAACCAAGACCCAAGATACTTAAACACCTCCCCTTGGTTTAGGGTCAGAAAGAACATGCCACCTTGTCCACTACAAACCATTGCCTCGTATTGGGAGGTACAGATTTTCAACCACTTCACGCTGTACTGGAAACCTTCCCAATGCAATCTGGACGATATCATTGCCGAAAACTAAATCATGTTTTAGCCCAATGGATGACATTTTATTAATATATAGTTGCAGTTTCTTTCACATCCCCATCACCATTGGTTGTTATATACATTATTGTTAGATACATATATACATATTGCTGGAGGATATTGCTTTGTTCGAGAGACTGGTGTCTATATAAGAGTTACCATGACAACCATGGACGTAGAATATGCTCCTGCCTGCCACCTGATGGCTGGGCCAAATACCTTTATTTACTGGATGAATCGCTACGCCTCGAACAAAGAGGGTACAGTGTTGCAGCAGCAGCTTTAGTTCAAGAACAAGACCGTTCTACAAAGTGGCCTTTGTTAGAGCAGTTGGATCAAGCATCCACAATATAACAGATGGATTCAGCTCTTTAAGCCTTAGGCAACAAACATGTCCCATTAAGATCTGTCTCTCCATCAGGACACACACACAAAAAGCCCGCAGCTGTCCTCCTCTCTTAAACTCCATGTGTTGCTCTGGATTCTGGTGCCGTTCCTCTCTCTTCAGGCAACTGGACACGTCTCTGTCTTCACTGAGGGAATGGCAACAGCATGAAAGCAGAAGCTGTCGTGGAGTTCTTGATGGCTGTACACTAATTGCTGACCCTAACAGGTCCAATTAGAAGCTACACGAGCCCAACGCAGGCCCAGGGGACTACACATCCCAGCATGCCGAGCACTGACACTCTCAGAGTGACATGAATAAGACAGCAACCAGACGTTCTTTCTTTCTTCTTTTCCCAGTATGGTTTTCTCCATTGGATGTCACAGGCTCGTTTGGGAGAAACGAGAGCCACATCAAGAGACTTTTATGAGCTGTAGATGCAGCTGCAGCTTGGGTTTTTGGCACTTTGTTATAAACAGAGATGATGAAATCCTGAGCATTAGTTGTTCTGGAAAGTGCCGAAAGAAAGGTCAACCGAAGATTTGTGTTTCTTCTTATCATAAAATACTGTGGAATATTGTGATGTAATTTCCTAAAACAATTATTTATATTTAAGCTGTGTTTTACACAGTAATTATCTTTTCAGTGGTGACTGCCCAAAGACGGGTTTAGCCAAGCAAAAAAAAACTTACTTAAACACGATTTCCCATCAATCCCATCAAGAACTGTTAGCAGACCTTCTTTTTTATTACCAAACATATAGTTATACAGTACACTCTAAAAAAAAATCTGGTTGTTTGGCGTGTAATCACAGGGGAACCTTTTTTTTTTGGTGTCATTTACCTTCAAAGGTGCTATTTAGAGGCAAATGTATGAAATAAATAAATCTGTATTTAGCAGCAAAGACTACTTTAGAACCACAAGTACCAAAAGGGCCATAATCATTTCTCTAAGCTTCTAACAAAGTGCAATAACAGTACCTCAAAAACCTCAAAGAACCATTGAAGAACCAAAAAGAGCTTAAGGGGTTCTTTAAAGTGAAAAAGTGCTTTATAGCACCATCAAACCTGCAAAGAACCGACAAAGAACCTGTAAAGAACCAGTGAAGAACTGATGAAGACCCAAAAAGAGCTTAAGGGGTTCTTTAAAGTGAAAAAGTGCTTTATAGCACCATCAAACCTGTGAAGAACCAGTAAAGAACCTGCAAAGAACCAGTGAAGAACAGATGAAGACCCAAAAAGAGCTTAAGGGGTTCTTTAAAGTGAAAAAGTACTTTATAGCACCATCAAACCTGTGAAGAACCAGTAAAGAACCTGCAAAGAACCAGTGAAGAACTGATGAAGACCCAAAAAGAGCTTAAGGGGTTCTTTAAAGTGAAAAAGTACTTTATAGCACCATCAAACCTAAAAAGAACCAGTAAAGAACCTGCAAAGAACCAGTGAAGAACAGATGAAGACCCAAAAAGAGCTTAAGGGGTTCTTTAAAGTGAAAAAGTGCTTTATAGCACCATCAAACCTGTGAAGAACCAGTAAAGAACCTGCAAAGAACCAGTGAAGAACTGATGAAGGCCCAAAAAGAGCTTAAGAGGTTCTTTAAAGTGAAAAAGTGTTTTATAGCACCATCAAACCTGTGAAGAACCAGTAAAGAACTTGCAAAGAACCAGTGAAGAACAGATGAAGACCCAAAAAGAGCTTTAGGGGTTCTTTAAAGTGAAAACATGCTTTATAGCACCATCAAACCTGTGAAGAACCAATAAAGAACCTGCAAAGAACCAGTGAAGAACAGATGAAGACCCTAAAAAGAGCTTTAAATTTCACCAATTACCAAAATGCAGTGGATGGACAAAAGAGAGTCTAAATTAAAACAGTTTTTGGTGTGACCACCAAAACAGCATCTCAAGACACTTGCGCACCGTGTCGTGAAGGAACTCTGCTGGTAGATTGTTGGAAACATCTTGGAGAAGCAACCACAGATCTTCTGTGGATGTAGGTTCCTCGCATTCTTCGGTCTCTCCATGTCATCCCAGATGGACTCAATGATGTTGAGATCCGGCGACTACACTTTCACTACGCTAAAGATAGCTCCTTGTCTGTATCTTTGAAGTCATTGTTCTCTGTATTGAGAACAACATTAATCCAGACCAAATCTCATTTACAGAAATGCATCCAGAAAAAAATCAAGGGACCTCCACTATGCTTAACTGTGGCTTGCATACACTTATTATTGTTCCACTCTTCAGCTTTTCACCTCTACGGACAAATCTATCAAATTTTGAGTCCTACTTTCAATTATCTGCATCCAGTTCAAGCATATGGAACATTGGAGGAATAGCTTTCTGGCTGCAACTCTCCTCTTTTCCAGAGAACAAATGTTGGTAAAATGGCTTCCAGACGTTGTGTTCGAACCTGGCTCTTCTGCCCTCCATAAATTATAATTTGATGTTACATTTATGACACAATTTTTACGGTCAACCAATCACATCGTCCGTTGGAGAACGCACGGCCTCTTCCCCGTGAATCCCCACGAGATGGTCAGAGAAGTGACTGGGGGTGGGACGTGTACATGACGGCTACACTGGTTTGACGGAGCCATTCTGATGGAGCATCTCCAGACCCGTCTATCTGTGATGTTGATCTAGCGCTCCCCAGCAGCCCCATATGGATCCCATTATGTCTAGGCTCTGTCAGAGAGGAATTACAGGGCATCAGGGATGAGAACATGATGGCCGTATCAAAACGTTGTCATGTCCTCTCTGCGGAGCCCTGATGTGGGGTGCATACATGCTCAGACGCTGTCCCAGAGTGCAGCACGGTCGCGGTCCACACGATCCGCAAGCAAATCAATAGCATTATGTCTACGAAGCCCTCAACATCTGTAAATCACATGTCCTCAGGGTCTGGAAATAAACAGTGAAGAAATGCAAATCTCATAATCGTTGCATACACTATATTTTGTTTAAAAATATTTACTTTTTTATTTAAATCATATATATATATATACTATATTTTTGTTTACAAATATTTACTTTTTTTATTTAAATCATATATATATACACTATATTTTTGTTTAAAAATATTTACTTTTTTATTTAAATCATATATATATACACTATATATTTTTGTTTAAAAATATTTACTTTTTTATTTAAATCATATATATATATATATACACTATATATTTTTGTTTAAAACTATTTACTTTTTTATTTAAATCATATATAGATTAGGTGTGGTGTATATGAATGTTTTTTTTTGTGTGTGTGTGTTTTTTTTTTTTTGACAATTGTTAAAATTTCCCCACTTTAATAATAAGGGCTCAATACACTCACACTGGTAATTTTGTGACTAGTTATAATGAGAAAACTATTATAAAAACAAATATTTTCATGCATTTATATGCATTCAAAAATCAAAGTGTTTGTTAAAGACTTTGATTTATTTTACCTTCCAGTAAGAATTAAGGTTTTATTTTGCAGAAGATTCATTTTCCCTGTGTTTAAATAATGTGATAAAGACATTAAAAAGAAATAATATTGCAAAAACACTTCACACTTAATTCAGGATGTTGTTCATATCTTTCCCTAAAGGTGATTTGATTTAACTCAGTGGTTTATAGGGAGAGTTGGTTCGATTTTTTTTTTTCTTAAAAATTGTATTTATTATTTATATATTATTATTTTCCTGTATTATTGTAGGTCTCATCTAAAGTGTGTTTAAATTGACTCTCTTGACTTATCTCTGAATCTGTGTTGCTCTAGGCAACAGTTATTTTATTTACTTAAAATTGTAGAAATTGACACTGTAGATTGAAGGAGAATGCCTCACAAAATCTGGCATTATCTTGAAACGGTGATGGACATCACAAAATTCTTTTTTTTTTTTTTTTTTGCACCTCTGGAGTTTCAAAGGACCCACCTAAAGAAATTTTAGCTTCGTTGTTTGAGACACTGTGAATTTCTGCTGTTTCAAAGGACAAAAAAAAAAGTGTAAAAGAGGACAATTTCTGGAGTTTATTTCTTCTCTCTAACCAAAGTGTCCATTATGTGATGGTCCCTTGGCTTTAGTGGGTGTTCTGGGGAGTTTGCTAACTCCACACGTGAGTTTTAGTCATAGACTGTAAAACATTATTAGCGACGCGACACAATCTGTCACAAATATCAGGCAATTTCTGAGCTGGCCTGGAGCAGCCATCGAATAGTGCACATGCAAACATGCGACTCCCTGAAAAACGGTCATAGTTTCAGAGCTCCGCCCTGATATTATACAAGTTATTTTGTCATTTATTAGCAGTGTAGTACGTTGCCCGTGTAAATGATCTTTCGTATGACAGCAGAAAAGTCAGCTATATTCTGTGAAGCTGTCAATCACATGGCCCCGCCTATTTTTTTTAGGGGAAATTGAACCATACAAAAAACATTTGGGCCAAAAAAAAAATATTTAAAACCGTTTGTGTAAATAAAACCTATAATTTTTTGTTTTGTTTTAATTGGGAAATGGCACAGTTTACCAGCAGCAGCACGGTACTATGGCTCAGTCAGTGTGCAAAAGTCCCACATAAATCAAAAAAGAGTTTGAACAGTGATTACGTAAGTAGAATACCTATGATTAGGAGTTAAATTAACTTATAAATCTAGATTTTCTTGCTCAAGAAACTCTGGCTTCTGGTTTTATCAACTTTACCGCTGCTCTAACTGTTTCTCTGTTTTATTCTGTTTTCCACGTTAATTTTGGGGATGTCCATTTTTCAGCGGCTATGTTTTACCTGTGTTGATCCCCCTGTAAGGCATCTGCTACATTGGGTACGCCTCTTTGAGTAGCTTCCTTGCATAGCTCCCCACGTGAATTGGAATTCTTAGTGTGGGTTAAAATGCGCCCTATGATAATTAAATATTCTTTTTAAGTGGGTTTAAATGATTGAGCATTACAAAAATAAACCCTTAAATATCATTTGAATACCGCTTAACTATGGCCTTGGCCACAAAAACATGCATTTGTTTTAAAACATCGGTATAAAAATGCTATATATATAAAAAACACTTGATTTGAAGGTTTCAAAAGGTATTTAAAAGACACTGTTGGCTTATTGATTGTCATATTTTAAAGTTTAGTTTAAGTGATTCAGGCGTTGAATGTGGTTTTACCTCATGTACAGATGATAAATCACGCCAGCTTTGCAGGTACAGCGAAAGATGGTGATGTTAACCCACAAAAGAGTACGAGTTGAGAGATCAGCCCCATTTACGAACACCTTGTTTAGTTTCCCATGCTTACCGTACGGTTCCCCTGACATTGACGCATCGCTTTGAAAACAGACGAAGAAGCAGAATAGATAAATAACACAACAGCGACACTGCTCCGTAATCCCTTTTGTTTCGCTGGATTTGTTCCTCTCATACGCTAAAGCAAACAATCCCTCTTTAAAAACAAAAAAAAAGAGAGAGCTTGGAACTTTCCCCCTCAACAAAGCCCCCTCCATCTGCACCCGTGTGTGAGAGAAAAAGATATTTAGTGACTTTGATATGTAAAGCTACAAAATCTTACCTGAGGCTACACAATCATCTCCCTTCCACAATCCAGTCAAATCAGGAGAGGGAGCGAGAACAAAAGAGATGGGATAGGACACCGAAGAGCAATGCAAATCTCCTTTCTGATGAGAACAACAAAGACGGGAAGAGTGAAAGGAAGGATGAGGAGATTAAAGAGAAGACAAAACCCACATTTGGATTGGTAACACCACAATTTCCATAGTAGCCTCCCATTAAACGCAACGGGTTAAACCAGAGCGTGCTTAGGTGAAGGTGGACAATAGACTAAATGCTACATGGGCTCAGGGCAACACATCAGACTAATTTAACAGAGCATGCCTCTGTGATGTAGAGGTCAGCTTCAGAGACATGTGCATCCTGAAGCCTACAATGCTTTTTTAATGAAACTGGCAACGGAAAAATGTCCAGCCATTTAAATGCGCCTGACCTCAGACTTTAACATAGCACTTGTAAATTAGCCACAGAGACAGCCTGTAGCCCAAAGGTCACAATCGTGTTTTTCCGTTCCTCTTTCTTTGACATAATCTAAAACGGAGGGTCTGAAATTAGCCTGAACCTCCTCGAACGACACGTTTATTTACATAACGGCTATGGACGGAAGGAGCGGCGCTACGCTAGATCAAAATCAACACATTGTTTTTGCCACGTCGCCCAGTGACCATCTCCGAGTGGCCTGGGGATATTTGTTGTCAAGAGTTCTGCCAAGGCCTTCTTATAATCTAATCTGGTGCATCTGAGTGTGTTCCGTCTTAACACGCCTCTGACCCCATTCTGTTCCCGGATCCCCGTGGAGGGGGCTCATGAGAGCAGTGGTAATCTGTGGCGTCAATAGCAAGGGAAGACAACTAAACCGGTGGAACGGTGGTGGCGCGATCACCACTTGACTTGACTATAATGCCGGTGCTTCCTCAGGGAAGGACGATGCATTTTGAAAGAAAACGTTTGACGCTTTATGGATGTGGAAAGCTGTCAAGGCAGTTCCTGACAATCTGCACTTTTAAGTGTGTTTCTGCCGCCTTGTTGCTTCTTGATGGCACATGTGAAATGAAAGAATAAACATGTTCACTTGGCACATGATGCATGTCCACTGGGCCTTTGTGAGATGACCTTTGGCTGGTGAATGTCAAGCGGGGTTTTAAAAGCTGTATATGAATTCATTTGAGTGATAATTCATGTTACGTTTGGCGGTGAGTTTTGTTTCCTTGAGGATGACGGAAACCTTTTTTTTGGGCATCTTTTGCATTTTTAATGGCACCACTGACTGGTGTGGTTCACTGAAACAAACTGTGAAATTATTGTGGGATTTCATCTGCTTCTATGTTAGGGTGGATGAATTGCAATAAAATTGGTGGTGTATTCTTAATAAATAATATCCTTCTTCTTACTATGTAACAGTTTCAATGGAAATGAGATATTTTAGAGTGTAAAAAAACAAATGTGGTACAATTTTTTTGTGAGGAAAATGTGAAAAATACCTTTACTTTGATGCCCACATCATACCATCTCGCCCTCTCATCGCATTTACATTTATGCATTTAGCAGACGCTTTTATCCAAAGCGACTTACATTTGAATGAATACATTTTTTGTCAGTTCCTGCTTTTACTTGTATTTAAATCCACAACCTTTCCGCTGTTAGCGCCATGCTCTACCAACTAAACCACAGGAAAGATTTGCTTTGTTTATTTTTCATTATAAAAATCAATGTTTAATTTACATTTTTTTACTGTTTTACGTTTTTAACGAGTTCATTATCTGGGCCTGTGTGGCAGGCACGAACATTCCAGGCTAGCTATCTGGCATGTTGCATCCGTGTTACACCCCACCAAGTGCCATGTGAGATTCATATATAATAAAATAAAACACTCCATATTTATGGCAATTTTACGTGAGCTAGTGGCACTTCCTTTCCATGTTTTGTTTTTAATAATCGATTAAGTCACGTGTTCTCACAACACCATGCTGTGTTTAATGAAGCTGGAAGAAAGCGGCAGAGCCCTATATGGGATTTCTTTGAATACAATAGTATGACGGACAAAAGCAAGTGTATTGTGCTGGAGATGCCAAATGCCATAAACTTAAAGTAACTTCAAACTATATATATATATATATATATATATATATATATATATATATATACAAACTATGTGTTTTAAATACATTCTGTAATACATTTAAACAGCACGTATATACAATAATAAAATTCAAAAAGATCATTAAGTACTGTGTTTTAAATTTAAAATAATTATTCTGAAATTTCCCATAACAGACAAGCTTCCTCAAGTGCAAAACAAATGTCTGCACATCCTCAAAAAATTCATTTAATCCTGTCTTCTCCAGACGTCTACACAGAGGCTCAGCTTCCTGTGACTAGTGCAGATAATATGTAAAGATATCTTTTCCCCCTTTTGGAAATATCTTAAATCAATTTAATATCTTAATTCATCTCATTTGAATATATTTCTAACTCATCTGTTGATGGTAGAATAATCTATAATTGGAATTATGACTGGGCCCAACGTACAGATATCTCTAATTTATTTGACTATCCACCAAGTAAAAACATATAGAGATTTAATTAATTGCAGTTCCCAGTGTTCACAACTCATATCTCCAAATAATTTCCCATGGAGGAATATGAGTAGCTGTAAATGATCTGTAGATGTTTGTAGATATCTGTACTTGCAGTGATCAAATTGGATTAAACAAGGGATGGGCTTAAATGTTATGTAAACTGTGCTATTTGTGTAAATGTTCCTTTAGTTTTGTGGTTTCCTTTGAGAACTGTTTCCCATATGTTGCGACCTATATGTTGTATCCAGCACAGTACTCTTGCTTTTGTCCATCGCGCTGTTGTATTTGAGGAACCCGTATAGGGCTATGCCGCTTTCTTCCAACTTCATAGATTGACTGGTGTGGTGAGAACACGTGATGTGACCGCACGTCAAAATGAAACAACAAAAGCTCACAGAAATTTTGATTTATTTTTTTGCCAACACAAAATTGGTCATACTAATGCAAGACAAAAGAGAATTGTATGTAGTTAGTTTTCAACACAGAAAACTGTTTCAGTTATTCACTAAATTTAAATGTTTTTAAATAAAAAATATCTATATTTTTTACACACTAGTTCAAAAGCTTTTTGGAACATTCATGTGCTTTGCAATTGGAGTCATTGAATCTTTGGTTCCAACCTCCAAATAATTTAAATATCCTTACTTTGAATATTCAAAAGCAACTGAGGAACTTTAAGTAACTAAGTAAAAGTTATGTATTTTCTCAAAATGTTTACTTGAGTAAAAGTACATCTTTAAATCTTTAAATGTACTCAAATTTATTCAAAATATTTATTCATGTAAATATAATAAATGCCTACTCAATTGAGTTTACTTGTATCTTATTGCTCTGTTAATCATATAAAAGCATGTTTGGATTGATAAAGTGAGTAGTGTGCGTGCGTGCGTGTGTGTGTGAGTGTGTTTAATGGTTCCCACAGCAGGGAGTGGACAGAAGGGCCAAGTGTGACAGGTGGACAGGCTTGATAAGCAGAGAGCGGAGCAGCAGCAGCAGTGGAGCCCGAGAGAATACCCAGCCAAAAGCAGCTAATAGCTGATACTCATCAGAGATAGAGCCGCTGAAGATTTCCTGTCTCTGCGGAGTAGTCTGTTCATTCACTGCCGGCCCAAATTCTCCTCCCTAAAGATGTACTGTATTTTTGTAGAGTCCTGACAAGACGCTTTAAATCAAGTTTTAGAAAAGGCAATTACGGCAGGGTTTAATGGAACATTGTTATATTGTCACTGAGTTCACTTACGAAATGATCTTTGTATCTTTTCTCAACATATATAAAAATATTGTTTTTTTTTATGAATAATTTTATTTTCAGTGTTCAGTCAGCAGTAACACTATTCTCTCTCACATCCTTCTGTCTCTTCATGTAATCCCAAACTTGATGCTGTTGAGATTAGGGCTCTGTGCTACATCCAAAATCAAACATCTGACCTTTCTGTCATTTTTCTGCAAAAAGGGCTTTTCAGTTAGAAAAAAACCTCCTATTAAGCTGTTTCTGTTTCGGTTCATGCCTGGGTTTCAAGCCGAAAGGTCATAAACTGCACACTTAAAGTTGAAACTTCACGAAAGACATTCCAGCAAGATAGTAAAGAATAAAAATAAAAAGTTTATGAAGCAGAGAACTCAAATATTTGTATTAATGTCAGAACACATGTAATACTATATAGTATCCTTTTGACTCATTAGTGTCTGCTTTTGTTTTTTTGACTGTTTCTACTCTGCAAAAAGTCTCTAGTATTTTTTTCCACAGTTCCACCAACATTTATAATAGTTTCTTTTAGACAAGATGTCTGTCTGTGAGAGAGATACTTGACTCTAGGACTTTTCCAGGTGTGTAGAGATCGTTTTGATTGATTTACACTGACTTCAACATCAACAGATTGAAAGAAGGATCATATCTAAGCTTGTTTGCGTCGAGCCGAATAATGTTTACGGTACAGTATCATTGGAGCGCAGTGATTTATCAAAACGTGGCAAACAGTGAGTCAGTCAGCAGTGTGGGTGGCAATGTGTCACCAACACACAGCGCCATCTGCTAGGAGTTTGCTCAACAAAGATCGATTGTGCTTGGAGATGCTCCCTTTCCCTGTCGCTTTTCTCCCATATTCGTTCTCTCACCTCCTCTCCTCTCCTTTCATCTACTCCGTACAGAGGAGGACGTGCCATGCCAAAATAAGAACGAGATGTTGGAAGAGGAAAAATGATTGTTTTGTCCTCTTCTTGGGAGAGGTCCAACTCTAGATTCATGTGAAAAGTTTGTTTTCACAGTTGGTCATTGCTTCCAAAGCCATTAAAACTGCAAATGCACATATAACATCACCTTGCAATGACTTCTGGGGTTAGTCAAAGCTATTTAATGTGTGGTGTTTATTACATGGAGATCCATCAGAGTGCCCTAGAAACCAATCATCTACAGTGGGGCAAAAAAGTGCCAGATGAGAGAGGGCTGTAATTTTCACCTCAGATATTCCTCAACTATAAGAGAGAAAAAGAGAAGAAAAAAATCCAGAAAATCTCATTGTAGGATTTTAAATGAAGCTATATGGAAATTATGGTGGAAAATGACTTTTTAGGCCACTCCCGAACCTTGAAATGCTTTCCATGAAGCCACTCCTTTGTTGCCCGTGTATCCGCACATCCGAAAAAGCCAAATAATGAAAAACACAGTCCAAACTACAACTTTTGCGTATTTTTGCTTATTCCACCAAAAATTAGTTATAAATTAAGATGATGAACGAAAATCTTCAACGGTCGGAGTGTGTATGTGGTCAAAAAAGGGTGCGGCTTATTTCCAAAATTCATAATTACGTAACTGTTAAATATCCAAACAAGATAGAAATAGATACAAATATAAACAATTCGGATAATAACTGTAATCAAAACAATATTTCCAATGTGAAAACCGACAATCCCTTGCAGTTCCAAAGCACGATATTTCCACCCCCATGCTTAACAGTTGGTATGATGTTCTTTGGATGCAACTCTGCATTCTTTCTCTTCCAAACACAACAAACTGAGTTTTTACCAAAAAGTTCTATTTGGATTTCATTTGAACTTTTGATATTCTCTCAATCCTCGTCTGGTTCATCCAAACACTCTTCAGAGCCCTGGAAAAGTGCAGATTTAAGCAGGAGGACACATCTGGCACTGCATGACTTGAGCCCCTGGCGAGGCAGTGGGTTACTGGCGGTAGCTTTGTTACTTTTGTCACAGCTCTCTGCAAGTCATTTTCTATGACCCCCTTGTGGTTCTAATATTTTTCCACTGTTCTTCTTGTCATTTTGACCCCACAAGGTGGGCCCCCAGACAGAAGAAGATTATCAGTGGTCTTGCATCTCTTCGTTTAGCTTATAACTGCCCCCACAGTTGAGGCCTTTTGGAGTTTGGAGTGGTACTGTTTGAGGGGTCTTTCATTCCGATAAAGAGTTCAAACATATGGTGACGGGTGGAGGACAGAGGAGCCTCTGAAAGAAGAAGTTGCAGGTCTGTGATCAGGTCAGAAATATGACTTTTTTTTTTTTGTAGGAATTTACAACCAGCCAAGATACAAACTGGCCAATCTCTGGAGATACACTTCGAACACTTCCTGGTGATATCTACATGCTTCCCAGTAGGTATGGCATTCTTTGGATGCAACTCAGCATTCTTTCTTCAGTTTTTGTTTTGCCAATTTCTATTTTCGTTTCATCTGACCATCGGGCATTCTCCCAATCCTCTTCAGACGGCCTAGACAAGTGCTGCCATAAGCAGGAGGACACGTCTAGCACTGCAGGACTTGGGCTAGTGGTAGTATTTTTGGTACCTTGGTCCCAGCTCTCTGCATGTCATTTATCAGGACCCCCGTGTGGTTCCGGGATGTTTTCTCACAGTTCTTGTCATCATTTTGACCCCACGGAATGGAGACTCAGATTAAGGGAGATTATCGGTGGTTTTACAGGTATTCCTTTCGGTTATATATTCCCACAGCCTGCTGCAAGGCTACAACTTTTTGTTTCTGGTGTCCTCTTTGGTCACTCCTTTGTTGCCCGTGTATCCGCACATCCGAAAAAGCCAAATAATGAAAAACACAGTCCAAACTACAACTTTTGCGTATTTTTGCTTATTCCACCAAAAATTAGTTATAAATTAAGATGATGAACGAAAATCTTCAACGGTCGGAGTGTGTATGTGGTCAAAAAAGGGTGCGGCTTATTTCCAAAATTCATAATTACGTAACTGTTAAATATCCAAACAAGATAGAAATAGATACAAATATAAACAATTCGGATAATAACTGTAATCAAAACAATATTTCCAATGTGAAAACCGACAATCCCTTGCAGTTCCAAAGCACGATATTTCCACCCCCATGCTTAACAGTTGGTATAATGTTCTTTGGATGCAACTCTGCATTCTTTCACTTCCAAACACAACAAACTGAGTTTTTACCCAAAAGTTCTATTGTGGTATTCTCTTTGGTCGTATTGGAGTTTGGGATGTGAATGAGGTTGTGGACCAGTGCCTTTTATACTGATAAGAGTTCAAACAGATGTCATTAGTAAAGGTAACGGGTGGAGGACAGGAGCTTCTTAAAGAAGAAGTTACAGGTCTGTGAGAGCCAGAAATCTGATTTCTTACAACCACAAAAATCCCACAATGTGATTATAGTCGAGGTACACCTATGATGACAATTCCTGGCCTCTCTCAAAGTGTCAAGCGGGAGAACATGAACAATTGGTGGCTGACTAAATACTATTTTTGTACCCCGCTGTACATATGGGCCAATCACTGCCCTATAATATACGTTGAGCATTACATACAAGACAAAATTGCTAATGCAAAACTAGCAATGTGATTAGAACAGTCCCTGGCAGGCGAGACCACGTCAGTAGCAAACAAGCTACCAATCCATGTGTAAGTGAAGACGGTGGAGGAGACACAGACTCGACATGAATAACTTCAACCAGTCTGTTTGCCCCGGAGCAGGGGGTCAGGACCCGTTTGGAAACAGCGTGTTATGACATTTGGACAAACTAGCGTGGGTGTCGAACTAGTCTTCTGCATTTTATGCCCTTTAGCTTTTTACACGCCAGTCACTGAGGATAACAGCCGACATCTCCTTTAGTGCCAGGACAGGGGACCTGTTTTTTGACATGGACATCCATACATATGATATGCCACATTAGAATCTGTGGCCCCAGTAAAGCCAAGGGTCCTACCCCCATCAGACCTGAAGTGGTGACCCTTGTTTTGGTGTTTATCCCTAGGCAGGTGTGCCCATGATTGTAGGATGCGTGAACTGGCATCCGTCAGGGCATGCATTCCCTTAGCATGAATCTAAAAGAGCCTACAGACTGTGGGTGAGGCCCTTGTCTGTTTACCTGCCAAAGGAGGGCAGAGAGGGGGCTATATGCACAGAAGGCCTCCTTTACCCTGGTGTTCCTTGTGGCCCCTTGGGTCAAGGTCCCTCGTTTTCGCTCACTACCAGAGCTATCGCTGTGTTTTCATGCTTGCTTCAGTTTTATTTGGCAAATGATGAATTTGATCACAGCAATAAGAGTTTTCTCTTGATTGAAATGACGCATTTATATGCAAGACAGGTTCCTTTGAACAATACCATTTTAAATACGAACCAAGCAACATTGATCTAGAAAACCGCATTGGAGTCTTTGCAAAGAATGACCCTTTCGGATCTTAGATTTTGAGGGGAAACTTGGCTACTTTGTGAAACATGAAACACAAATGTTTGGGAGCAAAACCACTTGATCGGGACATCCCTACATTTAATTTTACATTGAACAAAAAGAAAGATCTTTTCAAACATTGCACACATTCAATCTCTCTTTGTTGCTCCACAACATGTTCCTCACTCAGTGATTTCACCTCAGGATTTGTTTCATATATTAAAGCATTTGTAGTTAGCGCCAATTCACTGGAGAATGTGTTTTTCTGTCTGCTTTTTTCATCCACACTGCTGCAATGTGTCAATACAGTCAGATCTAAGCCAAGAAACACGGCCTTAGAACTTTCCTTTCAATTCGACGTTAACGATCAGAGGCTCTGATACACGCACGATTAGCCATAGCGTATGAATTGCTAGCAAAGCCTCTTTGCCCCTTGTTGCTTCCCTAAGAACCATAGCAGCATCTATTTTGGCATCCCTCCACTCTTCAAACGCCAAACATTTAGACTATTTACCATTTAAATGATCGCCGTTTTTTATCTAGCAGCCTGCGAGAGTGCTTTTGACATGCGTAGATTGACATGCCTATGTTTTTAATGCCTCAGGGCAAAGCCTCTGGAGTTTAAACCAACAGACTTTCTGCTAGTGCAGAGAAAACAGCATTTGATCTCTGAAGGAGCCGCAGCCACACTAATGATGATATGCAAGCGTTAGCAAACTTTTTGCAGAGAGGAAGAAGAGAGGGAGAGCGGAATAACAGAAAAAAAAAACCTAAAGTATGACAACTCCCGAAGGTGAGATCTGTGCCAGTGATTTGTTTGCTCTTCCTTCAGGGCTTCAAGAATCCGTTTATTTTTCCTGATATATTTCCATCCTATTAATTCAACTCTTTTTAAGGTCAAGTTTGCACTAATATCTCCAAAATAAATGTCCCAAATGAGGGATGAATATTGCATTTAGAGAAAGACAGCAGTAGGGATGAGGCAGGGGTGTCGTGTATCCCCAGTCGGGGTGTTAGTTTGCTAGAGCTGTGATCGGTTTTGTATCAGACGGGCTACAAGAGAGACGAGCCAAGCCCCATGCCGACTGCAGTAATTATTAGCTGCAAACGGACTCAGCTTGAGCACTATTAGAGCGGATTAACGAAGGTTCCAGTCATAATTACCAAAGGTGCAAAAGCAGGTGTTTACTACCCGAATTAACAAAGGAGGAACGCCATGTTGCAGACATATATCGATAGAGTGTTGCGGAACACAATACACTTCATTTAAAAGCCAATTGTTCTGAGATATTTGTCAAATGTTCCGATCACTGGGACTTGCTCCATTGTCGCCAGTTTTAACACGTGATTAAACAGCACATGGGATGAGGGGATCTGCTTGAAACTAATCGTCAGGGGAGCGTTTCCATGTTTCGCAGCAGATGTTTGTTCATTGGCGGACTGCAGGAGAAGTGTTGTCGTTTCCCCAAGGACTAACAGGAAGTGGTGAGGATTTTGGTGTTAGAAAAAAAACTTACTAGTGTTTGGGATTTCATGATTTGCATTTATTATTCTTGTTCCCTCTGTATCTTTCTATTTGGTCCCTGAGGAAATAACCAGTTCTAATGACTACCGTATGCAGGCTATTACACTTTCTTTTGTAAGTCTACAAATCAAATTCCCATCAGCGGTGAGGGTGGGGGATCGCAGAATGTTTGAAATGGGGAGAAGAACAACAATGTTGTTCCACCTTGTTTGCAAATTTTATGGTAATCCGCAGTCAATGGCCACTTTATTTGGCATATGCCTTCGACTGCTTGTAATGCATCATCTAGTGGATAATCAGAGCATTTAACCAGTCACATGAGATTGAGAGGATTCTCTAAAGGGAGTTTCGGATTGGGGGAATGTGGTACCGGCATGGTACGTAGCTGGTGTTCATATTTGAGCAAAATCAAAGTGGGTTTTACTCTGGATGGAGTAAAGAATAAAAAAATAAATAAAAAATACATTTTAAAACCAAAGGGTTATAAACCCTTCACATTAACCCTTAGTAGTCCGGGGCATTTTTGAAATATTTTACCACTTTAAAACTTGCTGTAACAAATAGTTTTATATTTTAATTTATTAAAATTTGTTGTAATAAATTTTCACATTTTTTTCAGTACAATCTCAGCTTCTTTTTTCATTACTTTTCCCTATAACTCCACAAAGAAACTGAAATTGTTCAAAAATTTGTCGTTTTTTTACTGCACAATTCTATTATTTTTACTGCAAAAATCTCGCAATAAAACATTTTTATGTTTTAGAACAAAAATTAAATGTGTTGGGGCAAATATAAAATCCATAAATCTTACAAAAAAGCAAAAACAAGGTCAAAAGAACCTCTCCTGTACACTGTTCCAAGCTCTTTTTGTGCTTTGTTTGTACCAAAATGTTTAAAAACACAAGCCATGTCACAGGTTTATCCCTTCTTTCACCACTAGAAGGTATTGATTTGGGGTCTGTAAAACGTAACTGAAAGACAATCATACATTTTCTCACATTTTAATGTGAATTACAACATGTCCCATAACTCTTGTATTATTCATTTAAAACCAAAAATACCAAAGCTAATTAGCTGATCGGAACATCCCTGCATTTGAGCATTAAACAAAACTAAAGATATTTTCAAAGATTAACACATTAAATCCTGTTGCTGCACAACATCTTCTTCACACGCTGTTCCTTCTGATGATGAACGTAATTTGATTTCAGTGTTTATATACAGAAGTAATTTTAAGGTGGGAAATAGCGGGGTCACATCGCTTGTCAACCACTCAATGATAAACGACTAAACAGTTTCACTAGTCTTTGGGCAACGAGTTGAAATGTCTCTATTAGTCTGTTGGGGGCGTATTTTTGGGAAATGCAGTCCAGAGCTGTACTGAACCTGCAATGGAAATGTGCAATAGAGCCCTAACCCAGCACTTGAACAACAACCTTCCATCATAATCCCCCCTCCCTCCACCAAACTTCCCAATTAAATGACAGAGCCTAACCAACTCAAACATACCAGATTGACATCCAAAGTGTGATTGGTCACTCCAAAAACTCCCCATCACAGCCCTAGAGGACAGTGGTGGCATTATGTGTTCTGTTTGCATGGAACTTGGTGATGTATAACTTGGGCGCAGCTGATTTACTTCGTGGAAAGCCATTCCCTGAAGCGTATGCATCGTCTTTGAGCTAACCCAAGGATGTGACTGCACAAAGTTGGTGACGTCTTTGCATCATCAGCTTTTCCCATTGAATTGAAACAGCTTTTCGGAGTTTGGAACCTCACCGTGTCTAAATTTTGATTTGGTCGTATGAAGAAAATAAGTGGACGCTCAAGATACAAAATGGGAAAACAAACACGTTTCTGGAGAAGCAAAACAGTTCCTCCACTACCAAATATGATTTAAATATGCAAGAAAAATAAATAAATATGTGACCACACCTGTTTAACCATACACAAAACATGTGAGGGCCGAGAGTCTGAGGATATGGTACGACTGTGGCCTGCTGTCCTCTCCATGTCCTTTCTCAGCGCCCCAGAGTCACGCATCACTCATGATGTCACGGTGAACTCCAGATGCTCTCACCCATGAGAACCATCCCACCCCTCTCATCCCTCTTCATTCCCTCCAACAATTTAGTAATGAAATATTGATTTTTAGTTAGATTCATATTGATGCTATTAGCTTTGCATTGATAAATCACAGCTCTGTGCCCGTCGGTGCCAGAGCAAGTGTTTGCGGTGCACTGCAGAGGAGATTACAATCAAGCCATTGATGTGTTAATTTGATGGATATCTTTGATTTCTGTGTCGTTTTTTTTTCCATGCCGTCCTCTATTTCCACGAGGCGAGTTTCATAACATTGCTTTAGCACAAATCATACACTGCCGGATTTATGAGGCTCGCTGTCCATTGGAGCGCCTGCAGCCTTCTCTGTGCACTCTCTTAGTGTGTGCTTGTTGGAAGGTGATATCATACTCGCGGCCTCATATCACCCACGCAGTGTTTGAGTGTCAGCCTGCACACATCCCAATTAAATCCCTGTGAGAAGAAGAAGGGAGGTTAAAACCTGAAGCCCCTTTAGTATCCACCCACAGAAAGTTTCTATAAACACAGCTGAGCAATGAATGAACAGCAGCATTATTGAAAGCATAGTTTAATTAAAAGCCTCTGGGGGCGTATTTCCTGCAGGACAAACAAGACTCTTGTTTAACATGAAAATCATTTAGAAATCAAATATTTCTGATTGCAATAGATCAAAATATGACTAATAATATTTCAGTTGCAGACAACCAGTTTTCTCGTAAAAGTAGCGTCCTTTCTGGCCAAACAAACTTTGATTTGTATTGTATCCTCACTGGCCACTTTATTAGGTACACCTATGCAACTGCTTGTTGACGTACATTTACAACGAGCAGCAACTCAATGAGTTCTGCTGCATCAGAATTAAGAAAAAAGGTGATTTAAGTGACTTTTAGCGTAGTTGTTGGTGCCACAGGGTACACCTTGGATAGGTTCCATTCGCTCGCTATTCACTTTCACACTGATCCCTATAAGTAAAGATTCTTCAATTCACTCCTCTCTTTATTTGTCCTCACTGGCTCCCTAGTGCAGCCTCTGTCAAGTTTAAAATGAACAGTCACGCGGTCAACATCATCTTACCTTCCCAAAATCCCACATCCCCTCCAGAAGTCTAAAAATGAACTGCATCTAGTGCTTCTATGTCAGAAAAACTCTCAACAGGGATCTCATTTCTAAAAGAGTGCGTACACTAAAATGAAACATATGTCAGAAAGGTCAAATCTGCATGCACAACAAAAAAAAAGGATAAAATCAATTTATTAAACCGTTTGCATGCACAGCTGCAGGCAATTTTCCTTTTATAAATCACAGATGGCACGCAAGTGTGCATAGTTCGGTGCGTATGGGTTTCCGCCCCAAACACGCCTCATCCACACCATATATAGTTAATGCAAAGCAGCTCATGAATATTCATGTATGTTTAGACAAGCATTCCCTGCCTGTGTTTGGGAGTTGTGAATTATGGCGGAGGTTGAAAAAAGCAGAAATTCTCCAAAACAAAAATTCGAAATTCTTGTAGGGGAGGTGGAGTTCTTCTGAAGTTCTGGACCCAATTCAGCGGATAAATCCAAGAGAACTGCTCTCGGGAATCCAAATCAGCTGGTTATCATTGGCCATCTTGGGCCATCAAGGGTCAAGGCAGATTTTACAGCAATCACAATTATTCTTAACACCTTTAAAACTTAAGAAAATTCGTATCGCTTTGCCTCACCCAAACGTTTTTCATAGTATTTTTCCCAAGCCATAGTCTTAGTCATTTTAGGCCCTTTTTAAATGTCATTTTTAAGATTGGTTTGGTGTAAGGTGTGATTTAAAAGTCATGAAGTATGTTAGAAACTTTTTGAACAAATACATCTGCTTTTCAAATGTGAATAGTCGACATTTCCAGTAGATGTCACTAACACCTCAAAGAGCCACAGTACGCCAAAAAAGTTTACGCACGCTCCATTCATATTCTAAGGATAAGCAAACTTTGACATCAAGTTGTATTTTTATAAATCTGAAACATTGTACGCACTTTTTGGGCCAATTTTGTTTGTACGCAACCTTTATAATTTTACTTTCTCAATCACTGTTCCCGGTTGGTGAAATAACCTTCCGCAATCCGAAAAGTAGAGACTCGAAACTTTTAAAACACTACAAACCCCTTTTTTCCCCCACATACTAAAACCACTTAATTATTCAAAGCACTTAATTATTTGTTAATTAGCTATAACCTCTTCTATGACGAATACTGTGGGTTTTTTTTACAGATCTGTAACCAACAGAAAGGATTGTTTGGATTCAAACAGAGAGGCAACAATACAGGCCTCCAGGTCTTCAATGCCTACCTGCCAGTAGCTTTCACTAAATTGGATGTAAAACATTTCCGGGAGCCAATAAACAGAAATCTCATTAGCTTCCTCTTTGCCAGTGGCATTCCGTTTGAACTGAGTTTAATTGAAAATCATGATGTCTGTACACCACAGACCATCCCTCTCACGAGTGTATGTAAAATGTACAGAGGGTGAATGAATGTAGGATTTTAAACGTAATGCTTGCCTGTTTATCTTCCCCTTTGACCCAACACAGGGAAGAGGAAGTTCACAGTCTTCAAGGCACCAGATTACACCATTGATCCGAACCTAAAATGGCTCCATGTCTGGCATTTTCAGAGGCCGTTCTCAAGTCAATGTCATCCACATGGTCGCTAACTAAAAGAGACAAATACGGCTGGAATAAGGTATCTAACCCATAATGAGGCTCCACAGATCAGAGCTTAAATCGTTTAGAGTGATTCACTGAGCAACACAATAGCACTAGCACAATAATTCGATAAAACTCTGGGTAAAGTTTGTACTATTAAAGAAAACAAGCACTTTTTGAACAATTCAACAATGTTATACCTGCCATGCTTCCATGACACTCACAAGGCAGCTATAAACTGAGTATAGGTTTCATATATGTACATATATATGTTTAAAACTAATGTTTCAAACACTCAACATTCATTGTTAACAACTGCCATTCAATATTTGAGACCCTAACTGTTAAAAAAAACTAATCTATGAATAAAAAAAAAAACGTTAGCATTTTAGCAAACATCTGAATTGCTAGCATCACCATTTGAAAGCATTAAAACTTAAGAATGAGATGAAACTCTCCTGCAATGTCTCGCATAAAAGAACTTGCGCTTTTGTACCATTTTAGCATAAATTGGAGTTATCACTAAAAGAGAATTTTTTCTCAACAAAAGAAAGTCTTGTAGGTAAAGATTGAGTGGTTGCTTTGCTGCTGTGCTGATACCAGACACAGGCTCTTCATCAGATGACTAATGGAGTTGTGCAGCTAACCAGGAGGCTCAAGGCTGTTTGTTAGCTCCTAACAAGGTGAACCAGCTCCTATAAAACAGCACAATAGCGCTGAAGGATTTATTATGGATCTACGAGTCCGCAGGCTATGAACGTTAGCGCTATACCTCATTGTAGTGGGTCTACAACATTTGCTAAAAGGAAGATAATTATTGGTCATTTTGATGCATTGAAAATCTGATGAGTAAAAGTTTGAGTAGCCTGTGAAGATACTCTTCAGATTGCAAAAACTAAATGAACAAAAAGTATACAGCATTCTGTAAATTGTATATATGACGTGGGAGACAGTAATGCTTCTTCACAGACTTTCAGAAATTTAATGAGCAGTTTTACACCTCCTTCACGGCTGTTTCTGTTTCAGTTCATGACTGGGGTTCAACCTGTCTGAAATTTATAACGATGTTTGTTTAAATTGATTGATTGACCACTTAGAAACACACTTAAAACACTCACCTCCTCCTGTGTGTTCTAACATTACTTTGAAGTAGCCCACGCAATGGGATAGAGAATTTCAGGCCAATCTTTCATGTGTACAGCAACCTCTCGTACCCAATGCCAGGTAAAACATTCACAAGCATTTCCCAAAAGATAGGCGCAAAGAGAAAAAAAATCAATTTTGAAAACCGACGCAAACTCTGCACCTTTCTAACCTTTTGTGCCCCAGTCGATACAATCAGCTGGTGTCATCCAACGGTCACCCTCGACACTAAGAGGGGCACTCTCAGTAGGAGTTGGGGGCTGCTTTAAGCGACGCTAACCACTGTCAATCGTCTGCCAATATTAGCCGTCCCATCCCCATCTGTCTGCACCAGGCCTGATGGTTCCCTCGTTAGCGCAGATCACATGCCCTCAACTGGAGCTTCTGTGCTAACATCCATCACTCACCAGTGCGACCGCTGTCTAATGGCCTTCCCTCAATTGTCTCCTTTAGCTCGGGAGCTACAAAGTTAGTAGAGCTCATGGGTGATGGGCTGAGGGGAGAGGGATGCGACAGAAGCAGCTCAAACATTTCAGGCACGCTGCAGTGGTGTAATGAGCCATGGCAGCTGGATATACCTGTGCATGCTTTGATAAAGGTGAGCTGACAGACCAGGGCCAGATAGGTACTTTGGTGTTGCAGACATATGTCTATCCATCACTGCCGAGCGCTGGAGGAGAGAGACAGGGACATGGAAGAGCAATTACATTAGGGTGTTGTAAATGATTACCACAATCATTATTAAAATGAGTTTAACTCTGCATATATTTTTAAACTATTTAAAATGTTTGACTGGAGTAAACAAGGTAGAAAAAGGCGTTTCCTTACAAATTCTGATGAACATCCTGGATCTTTACGGAACATTTAAAATAATAATAGTAATACATTTATTCGTTGGCATCTTTCATGTTGGTCAAGGACACCGAAACACAAAAAAAGGCAGAATCGATAAGAATTGAATATAAAATACACATTAAAATCACACTTACATTTTTAAAAATGGATAAATAGCGATGTTTCGAGGTTTACATTGATGTATATCCCCAGAATATCCCAAACCGAAGACAACATTGCAAGTCTCCAACATAAAGTTTAAAATTTTTAAGAAATTAGATTAGTTCTAGTACAAATACATTTTGTGAGACAGAACAGATGAGTTTAGGCCAAATGTAAATTAACTATTAGATATTTAAACTAATTTTTTGGGGTCTACAGCGGTATGCAAAAGTAAACTTTAAGTTTGTCTCCTATAAAATATATTTAAATGTAGTAAATGAATCATGAAAATGTACTAAACTTTTGCACGCCACTTAAATTAAAATCAATTATTGGAAAAAAAACCACACTCACAATTCCAAATCACACAGGGAGCTACATACTAATACACCCAGAATGTTTTCCATATAGGCGTGCTCAGTGGGACAAGGGGGAACCAAGATAAGTAAACCTAGGGGAAGCCCGTGGTTCACTTTCCCCTAAACTCTTCAAATGTTTGGAGATGGGAACAGAAACAGGGACTAGGTTGAAGGAGTGTTGTGTTTGAGGATCGTGGATCGGTTCTGCAAGACACACAAGTGATGAGAGTGAAAGGTTCAGAAGAAATATAAAGTTGCGTGTAGAATTGAATACCAAACTGGGCTTCTGAATGTAATGTAGCCAAGGGTCCTCTGGATTTGTGAGCTTCCGGATGCTTTCTACACATTTTTTTCACCTTCACAAATAAAAGTAACTATCTCCATCTTTTAGACCAGTACTAAAAGGGCTGCAGTGATGGTTGACGTTTTTCTAATTCTCCCCAAGGTTCTTCACCCCCGACAGCTCAGGGTTCTGGTCATCCCAAAAGCCTTCCCTTTAAATATTATGGAGTCCTCTGTACTCTTTGGAAGCTTAACTGCAGCAGAAATTATTTGTCAACTTTGCCAAATCTGTGCCTTGCCACAAATCTCTCTGTGAACTCTAAAGTCTTCTATAGATAGGCGTGTGGCTTTCCTAATCAAGTCCAATCAGTATAATCAAACTCAGCTGGACACAAAGGTGTAAAACCATCTTAAGAATGATCAGAAAACATGGAAAACATCTGGTCTGAGTATATGAGTGTCACAGCAATGGGTCTGAAGACCATTTGATAATTTTGTTTCTCTTTTTTAATATAAAGACCTTCCCCTGGGTCTAGCTTTAATTGGAGGAAGGCATCACAAAACACTCTCACTCTGAAGAGACAATGGAACAGTGAGAGTTTTGCTCCGAAACTAAAACAGTACTGAAACGAGATGTCCTGCAACGTGGGAAATGCGCCATTTGATAAAAGTGAACTGACACATCAGGGCCAGATAGGAGCTTTGGTGTCGCAGACATATGTCTATCCATCCATCACCAGAGAGCGCTGGAAGGGAGAGAGAGATAGAGAGGAGCGTGCGAGAGGGAAAAGCCAATAGGGAGGAAATGGTGTGAGAACAGCTGCTAGTGCTTTGTAGTCATCAGTACATACAAGCGGCCCTCTCCAAATTGGACTTTCAATGCTTGAAGGCTCCTGATCCGAGTTTCTCGTTTGAAAAGCAGAGCAAGATGATAAACGGCAAAGAGCGTCTCCAAGCAATTCCTCTCTGTTGCTTTCCTTTTGTCTAAGAGAGCAAAAGAGGGAAGCAAACATTTAGGGGTGCAGTGTAGCATGCTGGACTGATGCAATACATTGTCTTTGTGGGAGTGTGGTGGTAAAGTCGCTGGACTGTGGCTCTGCTCGCCAGCCGTGAGAGATGATTAATTCAAACTTAACAGCAGAGGAGACACTAATATTCATCACCTCTGCTGCATTGCTCTTCACTGGCAGCCCACAGCTCTGCTAATTCATCAGCACAGACTACAGGCCAGCAACAATGCAAAATAATCCTGGCTGCAGAGGGGAAACTGCTTTTATTCTAGTTCAACTTTACCGAGCTTCCAAAGCGTTCATCGATTTTTGTTTGCAAAAAAAGTGTATTTTTGTGACTGTACATTAGCAACAATTCACATGTGGTTAATTTGTTTATTTACATTTTTTTAATGTTTTTGTTCAACTTTACACATTTTATATATAATATAGTAAGAAAATATGTAAACGCCACAATAAAAATTCTTTCTAGCCGTTCTGCCAGACGTTTAAGTGCATTTAAGTAGTTAAAAAAGTGCAAGATTTTTGAAAAGTGTGCCTAAAAATATTCAATCATTTTGATTATTTTCTTATAATCCTACTGATGCATTTTAAAAAAAAATTATGTATTAACTTTTTTATGATGTTTCAAAATGATATTTTATAAACTTGTTATAATTTATAAATTTTTTTATCCCTTGTTCCTCTCTTAATGTGGACAGTCACCAGTCCAATAACTTTGTATTCAATGTATGAATTACTAAACTCGAAAAGGCCAAAATATTTTTACATGGATTACTATATTAAAATAGATTTTTGTAAAATGTTTACATGCTAAGTTTCATGTTGTGTTTCCTCTTTAATTTGCATACTTAAAAAAAAATGTTTATATTTGAATGCCCTGCAAGATGTAAAAGAAACCTTGTCATTTCGAAGCTAACACTCTCTGCTTTCTCCTTTTGTGCGTCATTACATTTATTCGGTTTCACGTAAATGCACTTTGTTTGGAATTTCAAAGAATTTACTATAAATTTAAAGTGGATTATAATGTTTTTGTAACATTTAAAAACTGTAAGAAAAAAGCATGTGGAATAATATTTGCATAAATACGGTCATGAATTAATATTTTTAAAGTTTACATATATTGATATATAAAACAGCAAAGTTTTCCAAAATAACAAACCAATTAATTTATTTGTTAAATGTAAATTTACAAAAATAGTTTAAACAGTTTGTTTGACACAGAGAACAGAACAAACGTCTGTGGAAAAAGTCTGATATCCCATAATCCTTTGGGAAGGATAAGATTCAGAAAATCAAGAGATTGTTTCACACTTTAACAATGAATGACTCTCTTTCCTATAATAACTCACTTGTAAATAAATGAAAAGCTATTTATTAATAAAACAAGAGTAGCAGTCTTCAAAGCCCAAGAAAAAATGTTCCTGTAACTGTGTACACACCTTTACAATTTAAAGAACAAAGTTCAAATTCTATTCTTGATTAAATGTGTTTTAAATTATGTTAAAACGTCAAATATCATTCAGAATTAACAGGCTTTATTACATTTTTATTACGTATTTACATGCTAAATGTAACGGTAAATACGACTGAATCGACAAAACAAATGAATACATTGTGTACAAGTAATAAAATAAAACTTTTGAAGATCATAACTTTTCAAGTACCGGTACATCTCGTCTGTATTTTACAGTCTTGGTGGTCGATTTTAGCTTCCTAGTGATCACACTAAAAAAAGAAACACTAATTTCTGCTTGGAATAAACTTTAAGTGGCACAATTGCATGTTTGGAGCTTCAGACTGGAATTTTTCACAGTGAGCGTGTCTGTGAGCCTTTAAAAATCAGAAAGCCAAAAATTCGAGAGCGTCAAAATGCTGCGTTTAGTTCCTTTGTTGTGTTTAACAGATGTAAAGTTATTCTATGAATGTTCCAGTTGTTCTTAGCTTTACGTGAAGATATGTGACTAGGGTTGAAATACAGAAAATAATGATCCAAATAAACGTTGCGTTTACAGTTCTTTTCCACGCGTGATTTCATGTAGTAGTCCTACCCCTTTATATGCAAAAACAAGCAGCCTGTGCTTTTGTTCCTTTGAAACCAAATCCCATTACTCCATGCAGCATCATACAGTATTGTGTTCCTCTTTTGTTTCATGCCATTCAGACTCCGTGCACAAATGAGATATAGATCAAGTGAATCGTCATCGCAGAATGGAAGGATTGTTAGCATGTAAATTCTCCTCTTAAATTAGCACCTTTCATTGTGTAATCAACTCTGGAGAAAAACAAGACTTTAAGGTTCCCAATCCAGCGTTGCTATAGAAATCTTGCCTTTTTTTCCTTCCCAGTACAATCCCCGTCCTCATCAGTCGCAGAAAATACTGCACTTTGTTCTGATGTGCTTTGCATTGTTGTTAGCCTTCCATTCAAACAAAGGAGACATTTTATGGTGCAAACGATCCTTTCAGCATTGCCTCCTCTTTCTGCTGGAGAAGCACCCTCATATGTTAAACAGACACACCCAAAAAAAACTAGAGAGGTTAAATAGAAAAAAAAATGTGCATTTTGCCAAGAGCTATTTTTCTGGTTCTGTCACTGGGGAGCGAGAGTTTACACGTGTCTCAAGATGGCGGCCTTGACCGTAGAGGAAGTAGAAGAAAAAGTGCTGAGTTCTTCTCCACTTCCCTCGATAGCCAGACAATCTCATCAGCGCAGCTTCTCTTCAGCATCTGTTTCTCTTCTGATGGCCACCTGTCCTGCTCTCCCCCGAGACACCACGAGATGGGACGCGCACTTCACACGTGGAGAATGCCAAAATATGGTGTTGGTGTTCACACCACAATCTTTTGCTTTTTCATTCTATTATTCACCTGTGGTCTGATGCAGCGGGGTGTTTTATTGTGCTCAATATGTTTAGCTGCTTCTCACCTTAGGTTTTTAAGGAGATGCAAGGGAGTTTTCCTTTTCTTCTACTTGATTCGTCTCTTTGAGGAGGAAAATAATCATTTTTAAAAAATAAACAACTACTGCTCTGGTAAGATTCGAGCAGCACATTTATTCTACAAACATAAATGCCTCTGTAAAAATTTCTTGTGAATTTATTAGTAAAAATGCTACAGATTCTTGCAACAACCGTATAATTTACAGTGGAAATATGTACACTTTTAAAAAAAGGTTCTTTGGTGGTTCTTTGGTTCTATATAGCACATTTTTGCACATTGAAGCGCTTTTTAGTTCTTCACTGGTTCTTTGTGGTTCTAAAGTGTTGTTTTTAATGTGCTGTATACAAATGCTGATCATGTAAATCATGCTGAAGATTATTTATTTCATACATTTGATGGTTGGGTCTAAATAGCACCTTTGAAGATACGTGTTAAATGGCACCAAAACGGAACCAGATTTGGTTTTATTTAGAACCTGTAAAGTTAGCTTTACGTATTAAAATCTTTAATGAAACAGTTAAAACATATGATAATGATTTACTAGATAATAGCTTAGAATTCTGAGATTTAAAGTCAAAATTCTGATAAATTCTGAATCAAAGAATTTTGTCTTTTTATCTTAGAAATCTGACTTTATATCTCAGAATTGTGAATTATAATCTAAAAAAACTACCTAGTAATATATTGTGACTTTTATTCTGAGAAATCTAACATTTTATCTCAGAATTGTGACTTTATATCTCTGAATCGTGACTTAATCTCAGAAATCTGACTAAATATTTCAGAATCGTGACTTTTAATCTCAGAAATCTGACTAAATATTTCAGAATCGTGACTTTTAATCTCAGAAATCTGACTAAATATTTCAGAAT